>JAWWMU010000106.1:1626237-1643481 GCA_035048155.1 Cinnycerthia olivascens
AAAAAATACACATATATACACATGTAAATATATATATAAGATGTACAATTCTATGTATATAAAAAAGATGTATATGTAAAAAATATAAATATAGATGTACATATATATATACACACATGTAAAAAAATAGATATGAAAATCTATGTATATAAAAAGATATATATATGTAAAAAAATATAAATATATATATACGTATACATATATATATATATACACATGTAAAAAAAATATATATATATATTTATACATCTAACACTCTCATGTGGGTATCACTGGTTTATTTTCACATCACAAACTCCTGAAATTTGGGATGCCCTGGCCAGGAGCCTCTGGTCACCCTGTGGATGAGGCAGGACACACATGACAGGGGAAGGAGGAAGGGTTGGGTGGCCTGGGCCACATTTTGGGATGGGGTTCCAGACGTTTGGGATGGAGCTTTGCCAAGAGGGGATGAGCCGACCTGGAGGGGCAGCTCCAGCCAGAAAGGATCCCACAGACTCCTCCACCCCTCAGATCTGACCTTTCTCTCCATCAGATTGAAACTTCAGTCCTGGTTTGGGGTTTGGGAGAGAGTTTCAGGAAGTGCTTGGGGTCATCATAAAATCCCAGATTGGTTTGGGATGGAAGGGACCTCCAGGATAATCCCATTCCATGGGCAGGGACACCTTCCACCATCCCAGGCTGCTCCAATCCCCATCCAGCCTGGCCTTGGACACTTCCAGGGATCCAGGGGCAGCCACAGCTGCTCTGGGAATTCTATTCCAGGCCCTCCCCACCTTCAAGGGGGGGAAATTCCTCTCATGGCCCATTTCACAGAGCCTGGGTCTGCTGTCCCAGGGGAATTCCAGCAGGATTGTGCCTTCCTGGGGGAGGTTTCTCCTACAGCAGGGCCAGTTGGTCACAACAAAGCAAAACAAACCCTCCCTTGCCACATGAACCCACCAGGGCTGTGGGGATGGAGGGGATTTCCCTGGAGGTGCAGCCTAAAAACCAGTGGAATGTGCCCCAAATAATGGGAAAACTCCTTATCCCAATCAGCAGAGCAGGGCACTGTTGTGGTTCATCACACAGAAGCTGGAGCTCTGTCTTATGGAGAAAATTGGGATTTTTCTCCATCCCAAGGGGATAAATAACTTGGGCAAAGTATCCTGTAAGGAAACACCTTTCCCTTCAGGACCAGATTTAGGATATTCAGCATTGCCTGGAAGAGCTGATAAGCCCTCAGTCTAGAAATCATCCCTCAGCCCTTTTTCCATCTGCTTCTGCCTCCTCAGAGCTGTCAGACAGGACGCAAAGGTCGGCTCTCCTATTTTTAAAAGCTTTGTTTTGGATGATATTCATGAATTTTGGCTGTCGAGGGCAAGCCCTGGCGGCTGCAGCCAAGAGAAGCAGCTGCGGTGCTGTTTGCCTGGAACACAATCTGCTTCTGGAGAGAACTCCCAGGTGGTTCAAGAGCAAATGAGTGTCAGGAGATCACATCTTGTCCTTTCCTGGGGTTTTATTTGTTTTTCCTCTCCAACTCTTCCTCCCCCCGGGCTCCTGGTGCTCTTTGGATGATGCTGTGCCCTCCTCGTGTCCTGTGAGCACGGGGGAGGAGCTGGGCTGTGCCACAGAAGTCAAAATCTGCAGATTTCTCGGTGGGTTTGTAAGGAATGAATGCTCCAGCACTCGCAGCAGAGATCTTCATTCCCCTTTTCTTCAAAGGTGAAAGGAAATTCCGGGTTTTTCCTGATGCAGAGTGGAAAAGGGAGAGGGATGTCCGTGGTGAAACATCCTCAGTGCCAGCCACGAGAATTCTCACTGCTCCTGCTGCCACTTCTTTCAGATTAAGAGACTGTTTTGAGCCCTTAAATGGAAATGTCACTGAAAGCTGAGCCTTGACTCTGATTTTTAGGTCATTTAGAAAGGAGAATTTAGGGAAAATTCTCCTTTCTGCAGGTGTCAACAGCAAGAATGGGACAGAGGGGTTGTGATTTCAGCTTAGAATCTTTGCTGCTGCCAAGTGCAGCACAGAAAGCCCAGCCTGAGATCACCCTTCAGGTATTCTCAGGCCTCTAAACCGAAATGTTCCTTCACAGACACTTTGATTTTAATTTGTTCTCCGTGAAAAAACAAACGGAGGGAGCAGTGAGCGAGGTGGGACTGGAGAAAGACCATCAGCCTTCAGCAGGAATTCACTGCTGGGGATCCTGGAGCAGGGAGAAGCGAGGAAACACAGAGTAAAAATTCGTCTGATAGAAACTGTACAACTCGAGGTGCAGCAGTGCCCCTTGGTTTAATTAAAATTAATTTCTTTTCACTTCCTTCCTGCCTGTTGCAGCTAAGAGAGCTGAAACCATTGCTGGCTTTGAGGCACATGTAACAATTAGTTAATTCAAATACAACTGGGTGAGTTTTACAAATAAGATTCCATTAATTAGTGCAAGTACCCAAGGCCTGATCTCTTGTCTGTGGGATTTTTTTCTAGACCTTGAAAATCTGTGACGGAGAGATCGTTTCATTTTTTTTCCAGAAAAAGAATAAGAAAGGTGGAAAGAAGAAAACAAGAAAAAGAAATGAGGCTTTCATCGGGTCCAGATCCAAGTCCTGCCTGGGTTCAGGTTTAGTTCAAAAGTGGATGTCTAGGTCTTGTTTTTCCTGACACACTTCCCTCATCCCAATCCAAGCTGCTCTGAATTTGTCAGCGGGGAGCCTGAGGAAGAAATGGCTCTGTTTGAGTTGAATCAGAGCAGCAGCTCTGCCTCCTGCCAGAAATCCTGACCTTTCCCAGTCTGAGGCAAATTGTCCTGAGCCTGTCCCATTTTCCAGAAAACCTCTGCTGGCATTTCTGCTCTCAGCCTTCTCCGGGAAAAATCAGCTTAGGTGAGTTCACAGGTGTTTCTTAACACTTTCCATCCCATCCTTTCCCCTGAATCCTCAGGGACTGAACCAATTAACTCAGCCTGAACTTAGCAGGAGGTGTGATCCTGGTAGCAATTAAAAAAAAAAAAATCTAAATTAAATGTATTTCTAAAAGCTTCACATCTGCAGGGCTTGCGTGGAAACTGCTCCCTTTCCAAGAGGGATCTCCCATGGCTGCTGGATGGAATCTGGTGCAAGCCTGAGTGACCTGCTGCTTTCCTCTGGGAGTCTCCTGGATATTTATGGAGCGTGGAGCCCATCAGCTGGGAATGACTTTATGGAACATCTCACTTCATTAGTTTCAGGGAAACTGCAGCTTTGTGTCCTGATGGAGCGTCAGGTGTGAGGGAAAAACCTGAGCAAACACGGCTTCCATGCTCATTCCCAAATAAATGAGCTCTCTGTGGAGGGGATCACTTCTAATTACACCCCAAAATGCACTTCGGGGGGGTCATTGCGAGTCTGCATTAAATCCACTCGCAGGAGAATCTTTCATGGAGTCTTGGTTTTCCATCCATCTTCAGCTGCTTCTCCCAGGGGGCTCCAAGGGGAAGGGACTGGATGGCAAAGGAGAAGGAGACAGGGTCAGAGGAGGAAAGGATGGGGAAGGGATGACTCAGGAGAAGGATCAAGAACTGGGACTATTTTAATTTCTAACCCCAAAGCAGGAGAGAAATCATTCCAGGATGATGGATACAGCAGCAAGCTGGGATTTCAGCCGTGTAATTCCCATGGCTTCCCTCTCCTGCATCTCCACTGTGTGACCTTGGATAACTCCTGATTCCTGCCTTTGCTCACTCCCCTGGGTTTCCTTGGGCTGCTTCCCACTGGGAATTCACCCCATGGAAATTCCCATCCTTTCCCACCAATCTCATCCCCGGATGATTTGTGTTTTCCACCAGAGCTGAATGTGCTCACCCCAGATTTTCCGGAAGCGCGGCTTGGGTGGCGTTTCTGGAGGTGACCCACACCCATCCCACCCAAATTTAATTTTCTTCAGGGATCCATAGGAAAGGAATTCATGGAGGATCTTGGATAACCACAACTCTTATTCAAACAGCTGAGCTGAATTCCTGACTTTTGCTTTTTCCTTGGAAAGCTTGAAATAGAGAAAACACATCGGGCACTTTGGAATTCCAGCCCCTGGCTGATTCTTGACTTGAAAACTTCCACAGGTTCTGGAATATCCTCCCGGTTTCATGTGTTGGGAAGCTCCACTCAGCCCCCCTGCCACCAAGATCTCCTTGGTGAGCGATGCTAGGATAATCCCTAAGGATTTCAGGAGAGTTAAACCTCACAAAATCCAGGGAATGGATGAGAAGTGGACATTTTATAGCCATTTAAACAATCCAGTTTAATTTTGGTTGGAGACATGAAGTTACGAGAGGACTTTCGTGACTCTTTCCAAGCCAAACTTTAAATTAAGGACTAAATAACAGCAATAAAAAGGTTTGTTAGGCTGCTCCTTTCTTTCCAAGTCCTAATCAATTTCTCAGTGGTTGCATTCCAAAGGCGAGTTTTCGGGAATAACATTAAGGGATGAAAAAAAAAAAAAAATAAAGGAGAAAAATAGAAATGTTTTTACTGATTTTTTGCTTTCTCAGATTAGGTAAAATTATATAAATTTGGGAGTGTATTGTTCAGAAATCATGGAATCATGGAATACTGACACGGTTTTGGTTGGAAGTGACCTGAAGGATCCCCCCATTCCTACCCTGGCATGGGCAGGGACACCTCCCACTGTCCCAGGCTGCTCCCAGCCCTGTCCAGCCTGGCCTTGGACACTTCCAAGGATCCTGGGGCAGCCAAAGCTTCTCTGGGAATTCTATTCCAACTCTTCATCACCCTCACAGGTTGAATTCCTTCTCAAAATCCCATCCAACCCTGCCCTCTGGCAGTGGGAGCCATTCCCCCTTGAACTTCCACTTCAAATCCAGCCTTCTTTGTTCCAGTCTTAGTTCCAGTTCTTAATTCCTGTTCTTAGCTCTTGCCATTCATTTCTGTAGACAGAAAAAAAATATAGAAAATAAAAGAGAATTAATTAGAACAATTTTTTCTTCCCATTTGGTCCCAGTTTCTTTGCAAGAGGATGAGCAACACAGGAAGTTGCACTTCCAATTTAAATCCAGCATTCTCAGTTCTAGCTCTTAGTTCTTAATTCTAGTTTTTAGTTCAAGCCTAAGTTCTTGCCATCCATTTTTACAGGCAGCAAAAAACATGGAAAATTAAAGAGAAGGAATTAAAACAATTTTTAGTCGCATTTTTCTTCCCATTTGGGCCCAGATTCTCTGGAAGAAGACGGAAACACAGGAAATTGAATTTCCACTGGAAATCCAGCATTCTCACTTCTGTTCATCCTTTTTTTTCCCCAAAATTTATCTGTAATGCATCTTCTTTGTTTAATCCAGGGCTCTTCCAGCTCTTCTCCCCAGCCCACACAACCAGCACCAGCTGAAATCCAGTAGCACAAAAGCTGCTTCTGTTCCCTGGATGGGCTGGAGCTGCAGATTTTCCCTGGCAAATCCTGAGACAATATTTGGAAGTTGTTGATTGGGAGCCGTTAAAGCGCATTAATCACGGAACAAACACGCTCCCGGCCTGCCAGGCCCCATAAATCTTCCTAGAATTCCACCTCCCATCATAAACACATTCACAAGCACTTAAGCAATCCCTGGAAGATGAGCATTAATTCCCTAATTTGCTGAATCAATCAATGGGAAGTCGGGATGAGCGGGAGCTGAGCTGCCATCCCAAGGGGGAAGTGTGGGATAAATTCCTGCAGGCGAGGAGCTGATCCCAAAAAGCTGTTTGCACGTTGCAATTAAAATTAGTCCTGAAGCTTTTGTGCACACAAGATTAGAATTTTATTGTGCTGAGATCTGTACTAAGTCTTAATTCCCAACAGGCCTGAGAAGCTCCAGGAAACTCCTGAAAAACTCCCGGAAATCTCATTTCTGGAGCAGGGGGAGAGCTGCCTCAATCAGGAATCAGACCAGGAATTAAAATCACAGCCAAATATTCAATAATTTCCATACGATTAATAAAGAACACAATGGATTTAAGAATTAAGAGAAGTTTTTAAAGTTTCTTTTCAGCTTTTTGAGCATTCAGCAGGTTCCAACCCTCCTGTGGAAACATCAGCCTGACGGGAGGATATAAACCATAAGGAAGCTGCCAAGTTCCTCAGATTTTCAGGTCTGAGTGGAATTAGATCATTTAATTGGAATTAGATCATTTAATTGGACTTTATTCTCCTCCCTCATTGTTTTATCTCACCCAAACACGTTTTGGACCAAGCTTTTAGGGACAGGCACTGATTCTACTCTCCCTACAACGCGAAAAGGAAAATTATGACTCCACACCAACGATTGGATTTGATTTGATTTGATTTGATTTGATTTGATTTCATTTCATTTCATTTCATTTCATTTCATTTCATTTCATTTCATTTCATTTCATTTCATTTCATTTCATTTCATTTCACTTTATTTAAGTGGGTCTGTCCATCCAGCCTGCTGGGTCACAGAATCCCAGGATGGTTTGGGTTGGAAGGGACCTTAACGTTCATCCCATTCCATGGGCAGGGACATCTCCCACTATCCCAGGGTGTTCCAGCCTGGCCTGGGACACTTCCAGGGATCCAGGGGCAGCCACAGCTGCTCTGGGCACCCTTTGCCAGCCCCTCCCCACCCTCAGAGCCAAGAATTCCATCCCAAAATCCCATCCAACCCTGCCCTCCTTCAGAGCAGTGAATCCAGACCCATTCCTTGACCAAAGGCTGAAACTTTTCCCAACTCTCCCATGAAGTGGGGCAAATGGGACAGCTGGGGGGTGGGTTCAGGGTGGGGCTGTGAGGAAAGAAAGGAAAAGGGAAGTTCCCATCCAAGAGAATGAGGAGAAGATGGATTCATTCCCCAGAACACACTGAGGTACAAAGGCAGCAGAGCTTCAAAGGAAATGAGCCGTAATGCAGGAGAATTATGGAACAACAAGCAGCCACTCTTCTCAAATCCCCCTCTCATCCTTTTATTTTTAATTCCTGCTGCTCTCTGAAATTCCGTCCTAGTCAGAGAAATCGTGGTGGCCAAATCCAGGGGGTTTAGCCCATCAGTTTTATTCAACCATTCCTTCTGAGATGAAAATCCCTGGGCTTTAGAAAGATGAGCAGGAGACTCATGTGGGGCTTCTTTTCACAAAGAAGGGGAAGGAATGAGGGCAATTCCACCAGAAATCCAGCAAGTTTTTCTCTGGAAGAGTCAATGCAGCAAGGCTGGAATGTAGATCAGGGAAATTAGGATGAGAAAACCGCAGAATCAATTTTTGCTTGTTCAGAAGCGTGTGAGATATGGGAATATTTGTCAGGTAGAAATCTGAGTGTGCAAAAAAAAGCTGGTGGGATAGAAGTGTATTATAAAATTCATAGAAATAACAAATTTTGTATCAGAAAACAGAAGAATTACGGAGAGAAAAGTTTTGGGAAGATTCCCTAATGGAAACAGAGGGAGAAAGGTCCTTAAAGGTTTTAAATGGATCTGGATAAATGCAGAGAAGAATATAAAGATTAATTTGAAGAATCTCCAGGCAAGTCTCTGTGAAAAGTCAGGTCCAAGGACAGAACTCCCGGGAATTTTCCTTCCTGCTTTGTCTATTGTTGTTATATTTCATCAGCTGTATTTAACAATTTATTACTTTGCATTTGCATGAAGGAGAGATGAGGATTCTCCTCACAGGACCACAGAACTAAAATGGGAATTTTTGAATCACAGCATCATCCACATTGTCCCCATTCATCCTGTTTTTCCTTATTATTATAATAGGATGATCTCCCAGAAATTCATTCCTGTTTCCAGGAAACTTCCATTAATTTACAGATGAGTTTAGACTGACTTATTGTAATTATTTCCCTTTCGGTGTTTTAATTGTCTCATGAACAAACTTCAAACTGCTCTCAGTCAGTTACACAAGGCAAAAATTCCTGGATCATTCCAGACACTCTCCATTTCCAGGGAGTCCAATTAGTCCTTGCTGAGCTCCACTGCCATTAGGAATTCACTTTTCCTTCCAGGAAGCCCTTGGGCTCCCAGCACATCCCAACAGGAAGGGTTTTCCCCATATTTAAAGCACAAGGAACTGAGGGTTTGCATTTCTGGCCTCGAATTGGGGATTTGTGTAGCAGATCTGTATGGAGAGGGAGATCCAAAAGTTGCCTTTTCCCACAGGAAAAGTCTCCCAGCATTAAATAAAAAGAGAATAATGACCCCACTGTTCAGACACACCTTGGAAATCGAATGAATGGAGCTGACAGGAATGATTTGGGAGCCTAGAAATAATTTGTCATCAAGGGATTAAAAATGGAAAAGGCTTGGATTACAATCACCAGCAGCAAATCCCTTTCCCATCGTGTGCTGCTGCCGAGGCCAGGATGTGTTTTACCTCTGTGGGCAGCACAGAATTCCTGCCTGGATCTGTGCTGGAGCTCTCCCTGTGTCCCGAACAATCCCTGCCACGCTCTTTGAACCCACGGAGCAAGGTTGCTACTGGAGATTAGCTTTGCTTAACATTCCCTCCCTTCCCCACCCAAAAATCTGACGTCGTTTCCCCAGTGCAGGAAAGGAGAGGTCGGAGGACGATGATCCGGTTGGGATGGGAGAGGGAGCTGTATCCTGATATCCAGGGGCTCTTCTGGGATGCTGCTGGCAAAATCCTGGCAGCCACAGGTCACGTACCTGAGTTTGAAACCAGCAGACAGGTGCTGGACCTTTGCAATAATCCAATTTGGAAGAGATTGGATATTCCTGCAAAAAAAAAAAAAAGGGGGTTTTGCAGGATATCCATGACCTCATCCCTTATCCTGAAGCTCCCGGCTCTTTGTATTCTCTGAATGTCAAAGGGAAACTGGGAAAAGACCGAGCTGCTCTTCCTCAGCTCACAGCAAAAGTGCTGAGTGCCTGGTTTGCTGTGTCCTGGGATGTTTCCTGGAAAAGAAACCTCGTGTTTTATAACTCCGTGGCTCTGCTCCCTTTCCTGGAGCTTTCGAGTGGCTCTGGAACGACACAGCCCAGCCACAGCACATCCCATCCTGCAGGGATCCTCCCCCTGCAGCTGCCAGGCTGGAAAATCCCCACAGAGGGCTTGGCTGAAGTCGGGGCACCTTGCAGTGAGGTGACATTGGTCATTAAAAGTGGAAATTAATTAGTGCTGGTGGGGTTTGTGGGTGGTTTTTGGACAGGACGCACATCCAAGGATTCCATGTGGAGTGGGAAGGAGGGAGTGCTTGAAGCTGAAATAAAAATGCTCCTCTGGCTACATCCTGGTATTAAACACACCCTCCTGGCCAGAGCTCATCCACACACAGCCCCACTGGGAATTTTGGGCCCTCACGAGATCCCAGAGGGATCCTTCTGCTGCTTGAAGAGTGGGAAGCATTAAAATTAATTTCCTGGAAAGGATGTAAAAGTGGGATAAACATCTGCCAATATTCACAGGGGCAAACTTGAGTCTGGCTTCCAGAGGAGCCCTCTGGGCTAAGAGGGAATCAATCCCAGGATTGAGGAGAGTCTGTGTCATCTCAGTTGGGCTGGAGACACCTGGAGATCATGGAAAGACCAAGGATGTGTCCCAGCCTGGATTTCATCCATCCGAACCAGGTAACAGAGGGTCCCAGAGGATGGAAACAGATATAAAATTCCCAAAAAAATCTTAATTTGTGATCTCGTGGTATTCACACTAGGGCACCCTAGAATGTTTGGGTCATTTCTTTCCTACATTTTATTCCATGAATCTCGTTCAAACCTGGCTTCCAGCAAATTCCATCATCCCTTTTCCTTGCCAAAGTGAAATCCTGGTGCTGCCTCTCCTCTCTCACCTCCTACTTTGCAAGAATTTAGGAGAAATATAAATTGGGGATTTTCAGTGCTGTTGCTTCCAGGATATTGTGGGAATTGCTATTTATTTATTTAAGGAAATTACAAGGAGTGCCATAAAGGCTCTCCAAATTTTTATGATTATTTCAGTGATGATGTTTGTGATGTCTCAGATTTAATCACGGACCAAACTCGGCTTTCAGCCCTCAGCTTCTGATCTACATCTTCTGTCCCATCTCCTTTTATCCAAGTTATTTTTTTGGAAGACAGCTCAGTCCTCACCATCAGCTACACAATGTTTTTCCGCACTATCTTCTCCAAAAAACCTCTGTGGAACTTGGCAAAAACTCCACCCAAATGACTTGCTGATAGAATATTGAGATTCTTGGCAAAGGAATTTTGTCCTCCTTCCAGGAGTGTTGGCTTTCCATGGCAAAATTTGATATTTGCAAGAAAAGGAAATACCTGAAGGTCACAAATATTCCCAAGGACAAAGCACAGCAGGACTCTGCGGGAATTGTGGGTTTTGGTATCTCCATTCTCTGGTCTGGATTTTAATTTTTGGTTGGACTACATTTCCTATGATGCTGCAATCCCAAGGAATCTCATGAACTTCCCAGGGAGGTGAAACTGTGAGGTATTTGCTGAAGTAAGCAGGAGCAGAAAAAAATTTGAATTATATTCAGGTGAGAAATTACCACACATTTTCCAAACCTGTCTTTTCAGACTGTAACCAAAAGCATTCATTCAGCAGAGGGAATTTTTAACCAAAAAAAAAATGAATGTTTTCTATGGAAAAATCAACATTACATTCAAACCTGGTTGGTTTTGAACTCAGCATGAATCCTGCAGGAGCCATTCCCAAAGGATTTCACCTGGTGTCAGTTAGGAACTCTGGTTAGGAGGGGATGCTGGCTCAGAGGATTTAGCCAGAGATTTTAAAACTCTGTGTGCTCTTTGCACTAAAAGTAATGCATATTTCCTCTTTAAATCCTAGCTCAGGAAAAAAAAAATTGTGGAAGAATCCCACAAATTAAGAACCCTTCTTAAAAGGGTCTATCCAATTATCCGGTTGTTTCAGCATTCCCATTTTCCTGTGGAGTTGAATTGATCTGATTTTTTATGTGATCACTTTTAATTAATTTGATTTTTGATGTGATTATCTTTAATTGATCTGCTTTTTGATATGATCAGCTCTAATTGATCTGATTTTTGATGTGATCAGCTCTAATTGATCTGATTTTCGATGTGATCAGCTCTAATTGATCTGATTTTTTATGTGATCAGCTCTAATTGATCTGATTTTTGATGTGATCAGCTCTAATTGATCTGATTTTTTATGTGATCAGCTCTAATTGATCTGATTTTTCAGATCTTTTCAGTCACCATCAATGCCCTGTATCATTTTCCCATAAATACGAAGGGAGCCAGGGATGACCTGATCCAATGGAGGTGCTGGATGAGAAGGGGGAATCCAACAGAAAGCTGTCCTAACTTTTTACAGACATCCCTGTCCTTCCATGCAGCTGGAAAAATGGAAAAATGTCCCTTCAGGGGGAAAGAATCCCCAGGGGTGGAAAATGTGATTTTGGAGATGCCAGGACATCTTTGCCATGCCCGTGGATGAGTGTGGGAGCAGCCTCGTGATGGTCCTGGAGTTGGGAGTGCGAACCTTCAGACCCTGGAGGAAATGTGTTTGTGGGATGGAGATGTGACTTCCTGTTGGAATCTGGAATGCAGAGAATATTTCTCTGCATGTTTTAAAGGTTCCAGAACCTCTGACAAATACTGCTTTTAACCTTTGTCCATGGAAAGGGCTTCCCAGGCTTTGGGATGAGACAGAATTATCAGGAATGTAAATTAGAAAATAGCGTAATATGTAATTTATCACAGGGTGAGAAATGTCGATTTTTGGGTTTGTTAGAATGGTAAGGAGATGAAGGCAGGATGGAGGATCCTTGTTGTTTTTAGAGTTCTTCTTCCTTCTTCATCTCATCCATATTCTGCAGTGTTTGGGTCACAAAATGATTGGTCAGGATTTGCTGCAGTGTAGTGCTATGTAAATAGAAGTTTAGTTAGTAATTGGTAGAAAAGTAGAAATAATGCACGTTCTTGGTGATAATTGGGTGAATTATCTTTAAGAGAACCTTGAATCTGCATGCTGGGGGCTCTTTAGAGGCTCTTTGGTGCCTTTCTCCCTCACGCCAGGCTGGTGTAAAGCCTGGTGTGCAGAAATTGTAGATAAGAAAAGAATAAACAAACAGGAGAACGAAATCAACCAAGAGTCCAGTTCATGTTTTACTTAATGAGGACTTAAAAGACAAGCCTTGCCTATCAGGGAAAAGTAATAGAACTCCTACAGGTTCTCAGACCCTGGAATTGTTCCAGGCCAGGTTGGACAGGGCTTGGAGCACCCTGGGAGAGCAGAAGGTGTCCCTGGCCATCAGGGGTGACACTGGGTGATCCTCGAGGTCCCTTCCAACCCAAACCATTCCATGATCCCTGAGGGAGTGCCAGGGATGCAGGCAGAGCTGCAGGAACGGTTCCAGGAGACCAAATCCATCCCCCAGGACAAAATTCCACCCAATTCCGCCCAAATTCCATCCAGGCTCTATCTCTGTTTCCCTCGCAGCGCACCCCTCCTGCTGAAGAAATCCGTATCCACACCCTTTTCCAAGCTTCCTAATCAGGGTTAGGGAAACAAGCCACGTTTTTCTTGGTCACCTCAGGGCCATTTTGGATCAGATATGAGGATGAGAGCAGGCATGATGTAATTACCCCCCAAACCAAAATAATAATAATAATGATGAGAATAATTAATGATTATTTCCCTTGGTGTGTTTGCCCGTTTGGGGGAGTCGAGACATGTTTTCCATTAAGTAAAAAATGGGATTTCAATTGCAAAAGAATTAAAGTCAAATCAGGAGTTCTCATCTCTGAGGTCACTCGTTCCTGACAGTAGTGGTCGTTTGTCAGAATAAAGCTGGGTTTAGAATTTAAAGGATTTGGAAAAGCCGTTCTTGGAGCAGCCCGTTGAAACTGCAATGCGTGGAATCAAACTGGGATTCCATTTGTGTCCAGGTGGTTTTCCCCACCTGCAGAGAAGGAGCCTTTACAGAACTAAGGTATGACCCAGCTATCCTGGTCAACATCATCAGCTTTTCCTGCAGAAAAAAAAAATGGAAACTTTGCATTTTACAGGCACTTTTTAGGCTCTTCTCGTTAAAAAAAAGCCCCGTGATCACAGTCGTACTTCCAGTATTTACTGTACATTGTTTTTCCTTGAAGTTTTAGTTACCACCGCACATCCAGAGCTTTGTATCATTCCCATTTCCACTTCCAGCTGGCTGAGGATGTTGGCAGGGGGGTTATCAAGCCAGATGCAATTTATTATTATTGCCTTCTCCCTTTGTCCAAACATTTTTCTAACCTGTGGAGCTCTCTGGGATCGATCGTCGCGGACGATTTTTCTTCTGCCAAGTGCTGAGCTAAAAATGTCTTTGCTTAATCAAGGAAACGTCCTCAGGGGCTTGACTTTGATATGGCTAGGATATTGAGGGCTTTTGATTAGAAACATGGAAGAAAAAAAAATTGGGGAGAATCCACCAACTGATAGCAAATTCAGGCTCTGGTTACAGTGGTTTTATTCCATAAAATACGACCCTATGATTTTACAGTGCATTTCTCTGAGGTGATTGGAATCAGATTGTTTTGTTTTTTCCCCTGAAATTCATACTTAGAGAAAAGCCAGACATCCATTTTTCCACACTGAACCAGCTGTGGGGCTCCTTGGAAAACTGACGGAGCAATCGGATGTTGAGTCTTTAAATCCCAGACCTTGGGACTGAGCTGTGGTGAATCTGTGGCAGCTTTTGCTAACATGAAATTATTCTTTTTTAATTTATTTTTTTTTTTCTCCTTTGAGTCAAGAAATAAAAGAAGATAAAGGGAGCCAGGCTGGGAGAGCTGGGAATGTGCCCCTGGAGAGGAGAAGGCTCCAGGGAGAGTTCAGAGCCCCTGGCAGGGCCTGAAGGGGCTCCAGGAGAGCTGGAGAGGGACTGGGGACAAGGGATGGAGGGACAGGACACAGGGAATGGCTTCAAATAGGATTTGATGGGATATTGGGATGGAATTCCTGGCTGAGAGGGTGGGGAGGGTCTGGGCTGGAATTCCCAGAGCAGCTGAGGCTGCCCCTGGATCCCTGGCAGTGCCCAAGGCCAGGTTGGACACTTGGATCACCCTGGGACAGTGGAAGATCCCAGGGGGGGAATGGGATGAGGTTTCACGTCCCTTCCAAAAAAACCATTCCATGATTCTTTGGAAGTCCTGGGAAATGCTGTAATCAATCAGTCTTCCTTTATAAAATTTTCACCTCTTAATTTCCTCGGATCTGATTGAAAAAGGTTTATGAAACTCATTGAATAAAGCTTATTCTGGTCACACTTTTTTTTTTTTTTAATTTTGTCCTTCTTAAGAAGCTGGAATTGCCTTTTAAAAAATAAATAAATAAAAATATCAATTAAAATCTGACCTATTTTATTCCTAGTTTTAAACTCACTAGAAATTATAATATAATATAGTATATTTATAATGCAGCTATAAATATATATATATAAATTATAAAATAAATTTAAATAATATATTATATAATATAAATATAAATATAATAAAATTATGTTATATAAATGTAGTATAATGTGAATTATAAATAGCTATAAAGTAATTTAAAAATAATTATAAAATACTAATAAAATTCTGTTACTAGCAAATAATGAAATTAAACAAAGGCCTGTGTATGCATTTTAAAGCAGTAGGAGCTAAGATGATATCCAGAAAATAAAGGTACGGAAATCAAATTTGTGTCTATATCCAGTGAAAAACCTTGCCCTGGGATTGATCCAGCAGAACATCCAGGAAATCACAGGATTTGCCAGGATTTTGTCCCAGAATTTATGGAAGAACTGACCCACTACAAATCCATCTCAGATTAAACTCCACAATTCCGTGTCGGTCCGAGGCGGCGTTACCCCCGCTGAGATCCAAGATTAACGCTGCTGTTTTCCAAGCCATTCCTTCCCTGTTTTCCCAGAGAAAATTTGTCACGTTTTCTTCACTCCCAGAGCTTTCCGAGGGCGCCGCGGGTGTTCCGCTGGAACGGGAAACGAGCGAAAGCAACGCACAAAGCCCTCAGCAAAGCTCCCCTCCCGCCTGCCCCTCCGTGGGCTCCTCCAGGAGGGAACAGAAACGTGGAAATTCTCCAAAATCCCCTTTGCGAGGCCTGAGGTCATTCCATGCTCCAGCTGCTCACCCGAGGTGACCTCATAGCCAAGAGCGTGACCGAATTCCCGTTAAATTGATTAATGATGGAGCAATCAAAGATTCCGGCGCTCTTGCCAGCAGGGAAGGCCTTGGAAGCACAGCTTAATTCCCCAAGGAATTTTTTAACAGGTTCCTCATTCCCTGGGTTCCTGGAGACAGATTTTTTATTTTTTTTTTTGAGGAAAGGGCAGGAGGAACAGGAGCTTGATGAAACCACTTCCAGCTTTCTGGAGATGTGGGATGAGCTGGAGGAGTTATCCTGGACTGTGCAACTCGGCCTCTCTTTTCAGGTGGATTTCATGGTTCTGCCTGATTTATTTGATTTAATTGATTGATAAATTGATTAATAGCGGAGCAATCAAAGATTCCGGTGCTCCTGCCAGCAGGGAAGGCCTTGGAAGCACAGCCTAATTCTCCAAGGAATTCTTTAACAAGTTCTTCATTCCCTGGGTTCCTGGAGAGGGATTTGGTTGGAGGAAAGAGCAGGAAGAATAGGAGCCTGATGAATCCACTTCCAACTGTCTGGAGATGTGGGATGAGCTGGAGGAGTCATCCTGGACTGTGCAACTCGGCCTCTCTTTTCAGGTGGATTTCATGGTTCTGCCTGATTTATTTGATTAAATTGATTAATTGATTGATAAATTGATTAATAGCAGAGCAATCCAAGGGTTCCAGTGCTCCTGCCAGCAGGGAAGACCTTGGAAGCACAGGTTAATTCTCCAAGGAATTTTTTAACAAATTCCTCATTCCCTGGGTTCCTGGAGATGGATTTGTTTGGAAGAAAGGGCAGGAGGAAGAGAAGCTTGATGAATCCACTTCCAACTGTCTGGAGATGTGGGATGAGCTGGAGGAGTCATCCTGGACTGTGCAACTCGGCCTCTCTTTTCAGGCAGTTTTCCTGGTTTTTAGCTGGGAAAAAAGAGGGGGAGGAATGGGAATCATTAAGATTCTTTTCCTTTGCTCTCCTCCATTTCTCAGTTGAAATAAAAAATGTTCAAGGAATAAAACTTAATGCATCCAAATTTGTACAAATTCCAAGTGAATTTTATGGACAAACCAGACACTCCTTCTGAGCAAACTGTTACAACCTTGACCAGGAGAGAATCACCAAAATTTAAAAATCCCAGTTTCCCCTCAGTTTTCTGGGAATAACAATACTCCAAGTACTTCCATTTATTTTTGGAACAACTTCTTGGATTTCTGTCCATGAAGGACCTGGCACAGGAGGTGAATTCATGGAATCCCAGCATGGTTTGGTGTGGAAAAAAAAACTTCATCCAGTCTCACCCTCTGCCATGGGAAGGGACACGTCCCATTATCCCAGGGTGCATTATCCCAAATGTTCAACCTAGCCCTGGATATTCCAGGGATGAGGCAGCCACAGCTTCTCTGGGAATTCCATCCTCCCAGCCAGGAATTCCTTCCCCAAATTCCATCCCTCCCTGCCCTCTGTCACTCTCCTGTCACTCCAAGCTCTTGGCCAAAGTCCTTCCCCAATTTTCCTGCAGGCACAGAAAGGCCCCAGAGCCTTTTCCAGGATGAACAATCCCAACTCTCCCAACATTTTCCTTCGTGTACTTTGCCCATGAAAATCTCCAAAAACAAACATGAAATCCTGGCTCTCCCTTAAATCCTGTGGAGAAAAATTGATGAATCGATTCCATTTTAAACCTCTGGTTCGCATTAATCACACATTAAATCCATTACATTTATATTCATTGACCAATTGTCCTTAACCAAGTTAATTGGCTTGGGTATTGTCATCTACAAATAATCAGATTAATCCCATCACTAATTAATTTGAAGGTTTAAAAATGTCCTCATCAATTATCACTAAAGTTACTAAAATAGTTTAGATTTGATAAGGCCCATTCTTATTAGGCTTTAATTATGATTAAGAGTCAAGTGCATTAATTTTTTTTCTAAGTTACTTTTAGGGAATGTTTCCTTGTTTTCCTCTCTGTTTTAGGGAAATGGAGAAGCTTTGTTGCTGTTTTGTGTTTTTCTTAGCAGCTAAAATATTTATATTTTAATTTGATTTCCAATTTTGATCAAAAATATTATTTTTATTCTCTTTTATCTCCTATTGCTCTCCTTTCCCTTTATAGCATCAGAGAACTTTTACCCTGCATTTAAATTTTCTTTTTGTTTGTGGCTTTTT
>JAWWMU010000106.1:1697094-1710288 GCA_035048155.1 Cinnycerthia olivascens
TAATAATAATAATAATAATAATAATAATAATAATCTATATAGGTGTGACTTGAATCTGAAAAATCGCACTCCAAATACACTTTAAAAGGGTCTGGCACCTTGGTGGGTGCCTGAACTCTTTTCCCACTATAAAATCCAGCTTTGCTGCTTGTCTGCAGATCCCAGGAAAATCTTCCTGCATGATCAGGGCCCACTGGGAATGTTTCATTCTCAGCCACTCCACACAGGTGAAATTATGAGTGGATAAACCGATAATTTTAACTGACAACTTTCAGCAGCAGAAGTTTTTGATATGAAGTCAAGATAAAAATTGATTGGTTTTTCCTTTTAATAGATAAGATCCACATTATCAGTGTGAGTGTTGGTGCTAATGTCCATGGAATTGGGGGATTCCAGAATGGTTTGGGCTGGAAGAGACCTTGAAGATCATCCCATCCCACGGGCAGGGACACCTTCCACTCTCCCAGGTGGATCCAAGCCCCAAAGTCCAACCTGGCCCTGGACATTCCAGGGATCCAGGGGCAGCCACAGCTGCTCTGGGAATTCCATTCCAGGGCGTCCCCATCCTCCCAGCCAGGAGGCTTCCCAAAATCCCATCCATCCCTGCCCTCTGGCATGGGAAGCCAATTCCCCTTGTCCTGTCACTACAAGCCCTTGGGGAAAGTCCCTCTCCAGCATCCCAGGGAAGTGACAGCAGCTCCATTTGGGCCACTGAGTTAAAGCCGTGATTTCCTTGGAGCCTGGATCCGAGTCTGGATTCCCTTGGTAGCTGTAGATCCCAAGTGCCAGTGAGATGCCTGAGGGATTCTCAGATATCCATGGGATTTACACATCTGAGGACTTTTGGGAGAATAGGGGTTCCCAGACATCCATGGGACTTACACAGAAAAGCATTTTTGGGAGAACTGGGATTCCCAGGACATCCACCGGCCTTGCAGAACAAAGAACCCTTGGGAGAAGGGAATTCCCAGATATCCACAGATCTCACACAACAAGGGACCCTTGGGAGAACAGGGATTCCCAAACATTCATGGGATTTACACAAAAATGTACCTTTGGGGGAACAGGGAGTCCCAGATATCCATGGGACTTACAGAACAAAGAACCCCTGGGAGAAGGGAATTCCCAGATATCCACAGATCTCACACAACAAGGGATTCTTGGGAGAACAGGGATCCCCAAATATCCACAGGCTTTACTTACAGAACAAAGACCCTTGGGAGAAGGGAATTCTCAGATATCCATGAATCTAACACAACAAGGGACCCTTGGGAGAAAAGGATTCCCAGACATCCATGGGACTTACACAGAAAAACATTTTTGGGAGAATTGGGATTCCCAGGACATCCGGGCCTTGCAGAACAAAGAACCCTTGGGAGAAGGGAATTCCCAGATATCCATGGATCTCACGCCAAGGGACCGTTGGGAGAACAGAGGTTCCCAGATATCCATGGGATTTACAGAACAAAGGCCCTTTGGGACAATTTGGATTCCCAAACATCCACAGGCCTTACAGAATAAAGAACCTTTGGGAGAAGGGGATTCCCAAACATCCATGGATCTCACACAACAAGGGACACAAGGGACACATTCCCAAAAATCCACAGGATTTACACAGAAAAGGATTTTTGGGAGAATAGGGGCTCCCAAACATCCATGGGACTTACAGAACAAAGAACCTTTGGGTCAGGGGGTTTCTCAGACCTCCATGGGACTTACACAGAAAAGGATTTTTGGGAGAATTGGGATTCCCAGACATCCATGGGATTTACACAAAAATGGACCCCTGGAAGAGCAGGGATTCCCAGATATCCACGGATCTTACACAACAAGGGACCCTTGGGAGAACAGGGATTCCCAAACCTCCATGGGATTTACAGAACGGAGGCCTTTGGAAGAAGAGGATTCCCAGACACCCACAGGCCTTACAGGACAAAGGAATTTTGGGCAGACTGGAGCAGCAGCTGTAGGCCAGGTGAAATCCCCCAGGCCATCCACATGCAAATCCCAAAATTCCTCTTTCTTTACCTCTGAGATGAATTCCTGGCTTTAGCTGGAGCTAATCCTACCCCATATGAAGCATAAAAAGTCCAATCCTTCCAAGTATTCCTGATCCAATCAGACCCAGGATCTATTCTTAGCCTGGCCTTTGAGCAAATTGCTCTGGTTTTATTCAGGTTTATTGATAATCTGGGCCTCCTGTGAGCGAAACAAATTCTCCTCAAAGACCTTTGGAATTTGCAAAGGTCATCTTTAATCTGGACTTGATAAACCCATATTTTAGAGTAGGCACATTCCTAATATTATAAGGGGAGGAAGGAGAAAATAGGATAAAAAAGAGAAATGACCCACGGGAGCTCAGGAAAAGAGGTGGAAGGAGGCCAAATCCATTTGCATGGGAATGTCAGGCAAAGAGGCAAGGACAGAAGGGATGGGAGGGCAGCCTGGAAAAGTGAAGAGATGATCCCTGGGACAGGGACAGCATTCCATGGGGATATGAGGAAATCAGCTTCCTGCCAGCCTGGGGAATGTGGGCAAAAGTCTTTCCAAGCTGCTGAGTTGGAACAAGGAAGAGCAGGAAGAAAAGAGGAGTCAGATGAGGGTGAAATAATATTGGGGATTTCTGGGATTAAAAAAATAATGTTCAGAGTTCTTGCACTCAAAGGAAAATAAATAAAATAAAAAAATGGGCAAGGATTGGTGAAATCCAGTTTGGTTGCACAGCAATAAATTGCCCCACAAATCCACAAATCAATTAAAATGGTCAAATAATTCAAGGCAGTTTCTGTTCCATTTCATTTTCATGTCAAAATTATCAATTCCATGCACAGTCCCTTTGGAATTGTTTTCATCATTCATTTTTCAGTCCAAGGAAATTGAAGGAAAGGATGTGCCTGGGACTGGGGAATTTAATTTGATGGCAGCAATCTCAGACCAACAAAACTCAGTTTCATTCATTGAGAAAATCTCAGATTTGATGAAAAAACCCTTTGACTTTGAGGCTTCATCATCTGTTTATTATTTGAGGAATGGGTTTTCAGGAGGAAGAAAAGTGCAAGTGTTTTCCCTCTGGGATTGATGCCTCTCCCTTCCAGTGACCAGACTTTTGTGTTTTTAAAATCCAGGGAAAAATAAACAGAAGGGAAACCTGAAACCACTTCCCTAATCTGGAGACAGCAGCACTGACAGAAAAAAACCAAAAAAATAAACCAAGCTCCCCGCCCTCTAAGGATGGGATGAGAGGCCTTGGACTTCAGCTCCAGTCAGGGAATGTCCTTTTGGAAATTGGGAGTGGAGGACGGAATTTTCTGATGGAATATTTTAATGATAAAGGCAATGAAAGAGCAGAGTGGATGGTCAGGAGTTGTCTGGGGGTGTTTATTGATTTACCAGCATTAATTGAGCTGTTCTGCTCTCAGGAAACAGAAAATCTCACGATTCCCCCCTGATTCCAATTTTCTGGGATATTTTGATTTGCATTTCTACGCTCGGGAAGATCAGGAGAGCAAGCTCTGCCTCAAGCTCATCCCGTGCTGGAGGCCACAAAAAGCTGCTGTCATAGAGCCATCGCCAAAGAGAGATCTTTGCAACTGGAATTCCTGGGAGACTTTCAGAGCTCAGTGGCTTGGGGGGCTTTCCAAAGGGATTTGGAAGTGACCTGGAAAGAAATTGCCACTTAATTTAGGAGGATGGCATCATTAATGACAGAATGTGTGACAAAAGGCAGGAGGAGGATGAGGCAAAAATCTCCTGGCCTTAAACTGAAGAGATACTTAGGAAATTTTATAATTTTCTGATTAATTCTCGAGTTTTTTACATTAATCATAACCAGGATATTAATTAGAAACAACGTGTTAGTTTTAAATAATTTTTAGTCATGTAGCTGAGTATTTTTACACAGATTTTATTGGGAAAATCCCAGAATATTTAAGTTGTTCTAAACAAACCCTGAGGTGCTTCAATGAGCAAGGCCTGGGAGAAGGAAATGTTGGAATTGGATATCAGGAGTGCAGGATTTATGGAGCACAAGGACATTTTACAGAAAGCAGAAGACAGAAGAAGGTGGTAAAAAAAACTTAATATATTTGTGTCCCTTCCAGAGGAAAAAGATCCCACAAAGATTAAAATTGTGGACTAATTAGAATGAAGAGCAAGAAATCAATAACCAATAAAGGATGGGATACTAATTAATTAATTAAAGAGAACTATGTAATTTAGAGCCAATGAAAAAATGATAAAAAATGCAGAAAGAGGTGAAAAAGTTTTGTATCAGTGTCCAGATGGAGGCTGGAATTGTGCTGGATTTCACAACTCATGGAAAGGCAACTTTGTCCCGTCCCTGTCCTGCTGTGACCACAAACAGCTTCAGCTCAGGACAAACATAAACACCTGGGGTGACATCACATCCTCTGAAACTGCAGAGATCCAGGGAACAGCAGGAGCTGAAGGGAAAAAAAAGGAAGAGGCTGCAATAATAAGGTAAAACTGGGAAGGCCCATGTCCAAGAGGAAGCAGAGCAAAATCAGAGCTGGATCTGATGTGGGTGAGAAAAAAGCAGCAAATAAATGGGAGGAGTGTTGGGATCTAAAAACACAGAGACATCTCAGAATATTGGGCCTGTAGGCCAAAGTTTAAAATTAAATACAGGGTTTAATTTGAGACCTTAGAAAAAGCTTCCAAATGTAGACGTTAGAAGCAAAAATGCAGATTTTTAGTTTAAATAGAAACATGTCAAGTAAGTATTAGAAAGTTTAGAGTTTAGAATTTAAGATATAGAAGTTGCTATAAAGATAATAAGAAGTTTTCAAGTGTAGAATTATGAGTTCGTGTGTCATTGGGTGATTGGTTAAGAAATTCCGCACCGTGGCAAAACATATAAAACATAATAACTGATTATTGGGTTAAAAACGTGAATATTCTTGCTGATGGTATTTTATTGGTTAATAAATCCTTAAAAGGAATTGTAACCAGAGGTCTTGTGACCTTGTGAACCATGAGACAGAGATGTAAGCTGAACTCACCCTCCCTGTCTGTGTAGGAAATAAGAAGAAAATAAACGTCACCGTCTAAAACAGCTCAAAAGTCCCATCTCTGATTTTTACAATTCATAAATTCCCCAATAAACCAGGAGCAGACACAGCCTGGTGAGGATGGGAAGGGGTTTGGGGACAGGGAATGTGGGGCTGGGAAGGGACAGAGAGTGATGGGAACATGGGTCTCGCCTCCAGCAGGATTCACTGAGCCATTCCAAGGTGGAATAACAGGGAATCCTCCAAATGAGGACAGAGCTGAGCCAGGCTGAGGGGTTTTAATAGAAAGGGGCCCCAACACCAATGGGGGCCAAACGTCAATGTCCCAAATGCCCTAAATGATCATGGAATCAGAGAATGGGTTGGGTTGGGAGGACCTTTAAAGGTCACCCAGTCCAGCTCCCCTGTCCCAGCAGGGACATCTTCTATGGATCAGGTGGCTCAGCCCAGGTCATTCCCTGAATATTCCCAGGGGATGGGACAGCCACCCCTGAAGGTCACTCTGTGGTCACTGCCAAGATGTGCTTCCCCATCTCCTGGGACAAGGACATCACTCCGGTGTCCTGCTGGCAGTCAGACCCTGCTGGTGGAGGGGACTCTGACCAGATTTGAGGTCGTGAGGAAAGCGTGCAGTGAATCGGGGCTCGGGCGTTGTGAAACGTTTTTCTGTATTTGTTTGCTGAGACTGCAGGATATGGAATTTCCTCTGGCCAGCCTGGGGCCTCTGTCCCAGCTGTGCCATCCCCAGATGTGTCACCTGTCCCAGCTGTGCCATTTCCCACCTGTGCTGTGTACCAGCTGTGCTGTGTCCCAGTTGTGCCATCCGTCCCAGCTGTGCCATCTGTCCCAGTTGTGCCATCCATCCCAGCTGTGCCATCTGTCCCAGCTGTGCCATCCATCCCGGGTGTGCCATTTCTGAACTGTGCCATCCCCCAACTATGCCATCCATCCCAGATGTGCTGTGTCCCAACCATGCCATCCAACCCAGCTGTGTTGTCCAACCCATCTGTGCTGTGTCTCAGCTGTGCAGTGTTCCAGCTGTGCCATCCATCCCAGCTGTGCCATCTGTCCCAGCTGTGCCATCTGTCCCAGCAGTGCCATCCATATTGGGTGTGCCATTTCTGAACTGTGCCATCCATCCCAGCTGTGCCATTTCCCAGCTGTGCTGTGTCCCAGCTGTGCAGTGTCCCAGTTGTGCCATCCAACCCAGCTGTGCCAGCCATCCCAGCTGTGCCATCTGTCCCAGCTGTGCCATCCATCCCAGCTGTGCCATCCAACCCAGCTGTGCCAGCCATCCCAGATCTGCCATCTGTCCCAGCTGTGCCATCTGTCCCAGCTGTGTCATCTAACCCAGCTGTGCCATCTGTCCCAGCTGTGCCATCCATCCCAGCTGTGCCATTTCCCAGCTATGTCATCCATCCCAGCTGTGCCATCCGCCCCAGCTGTGCCATCCAACCCAGCTGTGCCATTTCCCAGCTGTGCCATCCATCCCAGATGTGCTGTATCCCAGCTCTGCCATCCATCCCAACCTCCTCCCTGCCAGGGCAGCATGAGCAGCTCCAGAGTTCCTGTCCTGGTGCCAGCCCTGCAGCCACCCAACCATGGCCGCGTTTTCCGCTTTGTTCTCATCCCAAGCCCAAAGCGCGGCACCAGAACCATTCCTAGGAGGAAAATGAACTCTCCCAGTCAAAGCCAGGACCCAGAGAGACAGTTTTGTACCTTCAGGTGGGATTTGCTTCACGCCTTGGCAGTGCTTGGAGGTGCTTCAGAATCCCATGGCCAGAACGTGGCTGTTGCTAAAACAGGCACAACCGCGGCCTAAATAAAGCCAGGCTTATCTCAGGCTCTGGCTGCCAGCCAGGGAATTTAGTGTCTGTCCAAAAAGCCTGGGTTGTCCTACACCTTTTCTTTTTTTTTGCCCCCCACAAAACCACCCTGGGAGACTCCCAGGAGGTTTTGGTACCTCCTGGCCTCGCTGTTCCTGTTTGAAATTGAGACAGAGGCAGAGAACTTCCTGAGGTCATCCAGAGCTGACTTTGTCCTCGTGTTCCAAAGGTTCCTGCAGTGGGAAAGGATTTCATCTGGCCTTGTAAATCTTGTCTTTATTCAGTTATAAAATTTTGGGACCCCAGGAAGTCGATTTTCTTCCATTTTATCTGAAATATTTCTGTCCGGGTCTGTAAAGATATTTCTGTGGGTACATGATTCCACTTCACACAGAAATATTTTCATTTTTAATACACAAAAACTTGAACTTCTTGAAGGGAGAGAGAAATCAAACGGGACTATCCAAAAAATGAAAGTTGAGATTAAATTGATAATATAAAAGGAGGGGCAAAGGAAGAGGAGAACCTCAGGTGATTCCAACATGACAGAATTGGATTCATCGAGACCACCAACACTGGTAAAGGGAAGTGGGGAAAATTCTGGGAGTGTTTTTCACACCTTATTCACATTTATGGACTGATAAAATAATAGGGAGAAAGGCTGGAAAGGATTTCTGGGGATCATCTGATCCATCCCTTTTGACCTTTGGGCATGAAGAGGGAATTGTACATTTGGCCCAACTGACCAGGGAGAACCGGCACAAGAAATAAAATTTTAATATTTTGTGAAGAGTGAAAACTCAACATCCAGGTTACCACAAACCCTGATGCAGCATCCCACAAATTCTGGCTTTGACTCCCACTATTTTAGCCACAATATTCGGATAATTTTATTTCCCTTCTGATGTGGAGCCTTTCAGAAAGAAATATTTCCAAGCCTTTATGCAACACACGAAACTTATAATATGTCTTAAAAAAATAATGAAAAAATATCAATTATCTTCTGTATTTTCCCAGATTTAGGTGAGTTTAAAAGGATATCAAGGGAGGGAAATGCAATATAAGCCCCTCCTAGATAGGCACAGAAAAAGAAAAAGGGTGTTTGGAGCAGAACGAGGCGTGGGGAGATGAAAAATGACAGGAGGAAAACGAGGGCTGATGATTAGGAGATATTTCCTGAAAACCACAAGCACCAGATGAGCGCGACTTTCCCAAGGGAAAGGGTGGGAAAAATCTCTTCCTTTTGGCTTTGGCTGTCGGATAAAGCCCTGAGGGACAATTCCACAGAACCCACTGTGCTCGCTGCCAGCCCAGGTTATCGCTTCTGGCCGGGGAATTCTTGGCCCAGACCGTGTTTTGTGTTGAATTTTGTACTCCAGAAATGATTTTCCCAGCTTGCATAAGAGCATTTCAGCAGCTCCAACCACCTAATCCTCCTCCAAAGACGTTTTTTTTTCCAAATGTTTGGCTATTAAAATCCACACAGTAAAATTCTGGCTGGGAGAAATAAAGGTTCCAGCCCAGCAGATCCTTTGCTGGGGCAATGTTTTGACACTTTAACCTGCTGTAATGCCAATGATAATGACAGTAATAATCACTTTACTCTTTAATTTTTTAATCCTTTTGTCTCTCTGAGAGAAATTGAAGGTTATTAAGGCACCAATAGGTTATTAAGGTTATTAAGATAATTAAGGCACTCACATGAAGGCCTCTTCCAGCCTGGATTTTTCATTTTATTCATATTTTCTCTTTCCAAACCTCTGCTTCCCTTTCCCTGGGAAATGCCATGCTTTTCTAAAGGTCAGCTGGAGAAAATAAAAGGCTTTTTATTAAATGCAAACCGTGTGGATTTTCACTTGTGCTGCATAAGAATTTGCCCATCATTATGAAGTGGAATTAAATATTTTATAAGGAATAAGAAGTTAATATTTTTCGGATGGTGAACAACAAATGTGTCCTGCACCAGATTCGTGGGCTGGGAGTGCTCTCAAAAAGCTCTGCTGATTTTAAATTAAATTCCTGGCCTTCTTATCCATCTTGTTTTTCTTTACTATTTTGGGAATACAGTGGGAATCCTATCCAGGTGGGGACCACGCTGTCCTTGGAGATACAAATTTCCATAATTAGAAATATTCCCTGTGTCCAACACTTTACAGAGGGAGTTATATCTTCTCACAGACATTTATAAATGCACTGTCCTGCTTTTTATCCCATCAGTATTTAATGAAGAAATGTGCAGCTTTAAGAGACTTTCATTTCTGTTTAAGCCCATGATTCTCTACATATATTTTTGAGGCTGTTTGACCAAATTTTGGCCAAAAATTCTTCACAAAACAGGAGCAAACAGCCCGTGGAATAAAGGTTGGAATTAAAATCTCCCTTTTTTGAAAGGGAACCTGGAAAAATCCCTGCTCAGGATTTATTCTTCCCATGTTGACCCACCCTCAAATATCAGCTTGCACTGACCTCCCAGGCTGAACCCAGAGGGCCTGCCCTGGTTTCAGTCTCTGTTTTGGTGGATTTTGGTGGATTTTGGTGGGTTTTGATGGTTAAAGCGTTCAGGCTGGGGGAACTGAGAGCACGTTGTTATCCAGCCCCTAATTCCCAATGGGAATGTTAATCCAGCACCTCCGGAAAGCTGCAAAAGTAGAGATCAGTTTGTGCTTCTTGCCTCTCTTTAGGAAAGGAGCTGGTGCTGCTGGCCTCAATTCCATGGGGATGCTGCTCCTCCTCTGGAAAAGGAAAGTTTGGATTTGTGTTGCTCCTGAAGAGAAATTCTCAATTGGAATATTTTTCTCTGGACGAGGCACTATAAAAGCTCATTTCTGGCTGCCAGTGACAGCAAGGAGAATCAAAAAATCATAGAATAATTTGAATTATAAGGGACCTTGATGATCATAGAAAAATTTTAATTATAAGGGACATTAATGATCATCAAAATGTTGTTAAACCTCATAACAATGGGTTGCAGCTGGCAAAAAAAGTGATTTATTACCTACTCAGCTCTTCCTCTGATGGAATTTTATCTTATCTCTCATTCAGCACCTCTATCCATGCAGTTAATTAGCCCTGCCTCTTAATTAGCCCTCTAATCTCAGCCATCAGAAAGTTCCAGTTGAAATTTATCAGCTGGACATTGGATAATGGAGATAAAATCATAATTTCCAGTTTCCTGCCATCCAAAAATAGGTGGGGTGCACCTAGAGAAAGCGCCTGGATGTCCAGAGGGGCCTTGCTGAGGGTTAAACCGGACACCTCTGGCTCAGATGCAATAAAAAATCCTGGATGGAGGAGAATTCTCTTGGCCATTGAATTCCATCCAGGATTTTTCCCAGTTTTTTAAGCTCCTATTAAATTTTATTGTGTCCTACGTGTTCCCAGCTCCTGCCGATGTGGGGCTGAGTTCAGAGGCTTTGAGTGCTGAATTTCCTCTTTTAGGGTCATCAGCACACCCAGTCTGCTGGAGGGAGGGTTTAATTCCCAAATTGCCAAATTCTGGGGGTGTACAAAAGTCAAAAACTGCTGTTCCCAGAAAGTTTTGCTTTATTTCAAACTCTGTAAGGACTCTGCTGTTGGATTTTAAATATCTTGAATAATTAACCACCCTGTCTTGGTCTCTCCTCCACGTTTTTGTTCATGGTTCTGCTTTCCAGAGGACTCACAAAAGTGTAAATGAGATTTATCCCTCCATAATCCATAATCCATAATCCATAATCCATAATCCATAATCCATAGATCCCACCCCATTTTCGCTGCACTCCCCTGCAGCTAAGGCCAACCTTGGAATTTTCATCAATTCCCATTTATAGCAGCAGTTTTATCCATCTACTCGTTCATCTGCATTCCTCCTAAAACTGAAGAGATATTTGCTTTATAAACTTCATAAGGAAAATTTTAGGATATTCCACAATGTCAGGGAATTAAAATTACCATGTCTTTAGGATGAAGCAAAACAGGATCCAGATATTTTGCTGAGAAAAGAGAATAGAATTCCCTCAAAATGCAGGGAAAGGAAGTACAAAGGTGGCAACTATTTAGGAATATTTATTTCAGGAATTAAATTTAATAACCCAGAACCTCCCCGCTGCAGCTAAAGGAAAGTTCATGTTCACAGGTATGGAAAATAGAGATTTTCCCTGCTGTAATCCCAGAAAAAAAGGAGACTTTTGACTCCTCAAATACCATTTTATTCCCTGTAGGTTTGTGGTTTGGGGATTTTTTTTTAACACCTCAGAACAAGGTTAAAGAGTTGTTCTTACTCCACACTAAGATCTCGGTCTGCGCTGGTTCTGCTGCCCTTTGAATTATCTCCTTGCCATCACATCCAACCTTAACCAGCCACAAAAAACTGAGCCTGAAAATTAATAGGACCAGGAGCCCCTGGGGGACCTTCCCCTCCTCCCTAAATATCATTATCTTTATTTATGGCCCCTCAGAACCTGCGGGGCCTGAGGGATATTTCGGCCGTGTTTATCCTACACGCTCCGTGTGTTGTTTTTTAAATCCTGTCATGTCCCATATAATTGTAAGTTGTCTCCTGAGAACCCAGCCTCTGTTTTCATACAATTTCCCATTATTTTTGCTCAGGGTATGCATTGATACCTTTTTATTTTTCCTTTCCAAACTAACAGCATAAACAAAATAAACCCTGCCCCGCGCAGCATTTTGTTGGCATCTTCTCCCAAAGTCACACTAGGAATAAATTTATTTTTCAGGCCAGGATAAAGCAAAAGGTTGTTTGTAGAGAAAGGAGTCAGCACTTTATATTTTATGCTTCATGAGTGTTTTTCTGCTGGAATTTGGGATAGCTCTGATCAGAGATTTGCTTCTTTAAAGGCTGGGATTCAGTTTTTCACGTCGGGCAGAAGGGTCTGGCTTGGGACATTTTTCTCGTGTCACTACAAAGGTCTCCTCTTGGATTCAGGTTGGATATCAGGAAAAATTTCTTCCCTGAAAAAAAAGATCCCGAAGAAGTGATGGAATCACCATCCCTGGGAGTGTCCAAAACCCGAGGGGATGTGACACTGCCCACCCCAGGTTTGTGGCATGGTGGGACTGGGTCAAAGGCTGGACTCAGTGACTTTGTGCGTTTTTCCAGCCTCAACGACCCTGTAATTCTATGATTCCACTTCCTATGTCCTAATTCCATCCTCTGAAATATCCTCCAGTTACCCTCCCTCAAATTACACGAAATTTTCAGGAGAATCTCCCAAATCACATGCAGGGAATGATCCCACCCTGCCGCAGCCACCCACACTTGTTCTGGATGATTTGCCAGCTCCACTGACCAAACCTCATCGATGCCACTAATCATCAATAATAACTTGGAATTAATTGCCACTAATTCCTGCTCACAAGGAAGCCCTGATACACACGGAGATAATTCTTGCCATCCTAACCTGCCAAGCAAATCCCACTCTTGTGTTGGAGCTGCCCTGCTCTGGTCCCACGCAGGAATTTACAAGCAGAAGTAGAGTGAGAAGAATTTCACACCAACTGAATAAGTTGTAGTGAGATTTAATAAAAACTCACTTAATTATGTGTTTTATTTTGGCTTCCAGTGGCTCCCTGCAGACATCTGGGCCAGCTCCTCAGCTGGTGTAAATGAATAATTCTACACTAGTTGTAATTAGAGGCTGAAATATTTAGGACAGCTGAAATTCAGGCTCTAAACAAAAATATTTCTGCTTCAGCTGAGGTGAGAGAATGAGAAAATTCCATGCTTGGTTCTCTTTCTAAAATGTAGGGTTTTAAATTTCTGTTGTTTTGTACTGAAAAGAGTCCCTGAGCTTGGCATAAATAAAATATTGTTCGAGAGGCGTAAAAATGGCAAATGGAATAGGAATTTCCCCTTTCTAAATTAGGAAAATTTCTTTTCTAAAATTCTGTTCTTCTCTCTTCATGACTGGGTTATAAACTCACTGGAGCTTCTAAAGCTTGAAAATTGACAAGGAAAGGTAAGAAAGGAAAAAATGCCCAAAACCACAATTTGTAAGGAAAAATTACCCTGTTCCCAAAAGAAACAAAATTAAAAATCCCTTTAGAATGATATTGATGTGGAAACACAATTCCATCTATCTTCCTGACTCTCCTCACATTCATCCAGGACTGCATTCCTCAGAATTTTGGAGAAGACTGGGAATATTAATATTCTCCTGCTCCAGACACAGGTGGGATGCCTGTTCAAGGTTTCCCAGGAAACCTGGACCTGGGATTTGAACTGATTCTGATGCCTTAGGTTTTATCTTTTATATTTTCAGGTTCTGGGCAGTTTCAGTGGGTGGTTCTGGGGTTCACATTCAGCGTTGCTGAGCTCCCTTCACACAGCAGGGACACAA
>JAWWMU010000106.1:1775537-1794845 GCA_035048155.1 Cinnycerthia olivascens
ATATATATAGGTAAAGATATAGATAATTTATATTTATTTATATATTTTAATTTTTTTATATTTATACATTTTTTATTTCTACCTTTTTAAAATATATATTTATTTCTGTATCTTATTTATATTCACTGTTAGCCAGTTAAGATTCGTCTATCTGATACAAACAGAAATCCAGGAATCCCTAAACAAATAGGAACACACCCCTGCCCGAATCCTAGGAACTCAGACTTCCCAACAAACCAAGGAATCAGCAGCCAGCACCCTCATTGCCACGGCAGCCCAGCCAAGCCAAACCTTGGGAGGTCTCGAGTCCCAAAATCCTCCCGTGCCAATGCAATTATTGGCCCGTCCAACCCCGCTATCCCTGTCCTGTCCAACCCCGCTATCCCTGTCCAACCCCTCTATCCCTGTCCTGTCCAACCCCTCTATCCCTGTCCAACCCCTCTATCCCTGTCCTGTCCAACCCCTCTATCCGTGTCCTGTCCAACCCCTCTATCCCTGTCCAACCCCTCTATCCCTGTCCTGTCCAACCCCTCTATCCCTGTCCAACCCCACTATCCCTGTCCTGTCCAATCCCGCTATCCCTGTCCAACCCCTCTATCCCTGTCCTGTCCAACCTCTCTATCCCTGTCCAACCCCTCTATCCCAGTCCAACCCCACTATCCCCGTCCTGTCCAATCCCACTATCCCTGTCCTGCCCAATCCCTCTATCCCTGTCCAACCCCTCTATCCGTGTCCTGTCCAATCCCACTATCCCTGTCCAACCTCTCTATCCCTGTCCTGTCCAACCCCACTATCCCTGTCCTGTCCAATCCCTCTATCCCTGTCCAACCCCACTATCCCTGTCCAACCCCTCTATCCCTGTCCTGTCCAACCCCTCTATCCCAGTCCAACCCCTCTATCCCTGTCCAACCCCACTATCCCTGTTCAGCCCCACTCTCCTGTCCTGCCTTCCCACCTCAGCTGAGGTGATCCGTTGGGAGGGTTAATCCCGCCATCCCCCTGATTTTGGAGCAGCAGGGAGCAGCCTGGCTGGGAACGGGGCGATCTCCGTTTGTTTTGTGCCGTTTCCAGGCTCGGCCCCGTATTTGTCTGGCATTGCCTGGGTGTTGCCATAGTGACCTTTGATAAATCCATGTTATGGATGCTGTGAAACATAAAGCCACGGAGCGTTTCAGGGAGGGGAAGTCCGTGGAATCAAGCAGGGGAGCTGGGAGCTTCAAAGGCATTTTGGTCAGATTTAGTGCTCTCATCCGTTCTAATAAATGCTTTGCTCTTAATTAAAAACTGCATGTCTGCGAGCCTGGAAATTCATTCCACTTTGGAGGAGTTTCTATGGGAAAATTCATATTGTCCGAAGCAGTTGGCTGGATTTGATCAGTCTGTATAGTTTATGTTTATTTAATGGGGGTAAAATTCTACCTTTGCCTCACCATTACTCTTCTTTCTAAACATTTCTTAAATCACAAAAGAAAATAAGAAGTTCGGGTCATTCCTCATCTTGAAAGGCAAAGACTTCACTTTTCTATTGGTGGCCACCTAAAAATTGGAAGTCCAGTCCAAGCTGGGGAGAAATGAATATTGGGAAAAGGGTTTTCACGAGCTTCTCAGGGAATGGTCACATTTCCAAGGCTGCCAGAATTCTGGGAGCATTTGGACACCTCCCTTAGGAGGTGCAGGGTGGGATTGTTGGGGTATCTGTGCAGGGCCAGGAGTGGGAGTTGATGATCCCTGTGGGCCTCTTACAAATCAGGATATTCTGCTTCCATGATTCCATGGAATCAGAATAACCATGAACCACGAGCAGATTTAGGTACTTGGAGAGAGCTGATTCTACTCTAAGTCTTGGACATTCAACCTGGGATACAACTCAACATTTCAATTTTAAATTCAAACCCCAGACCAAGTGCATCTATAGCTGTTGTTGCCACCAGGAATGAACATCCCATTTTATCCCTAAAATTTGGGGGCATCCAGCATTTCACAGCGTGGCAAAGGCAGGACCCAAGCGCAGCTCCTGAGAAATCTCTGTCCCAAAGAATTAAAAGCCTGTGTCGATTCTGCTCAATTATTTAAGAAAGTTCACTGAAGCACCTTTCTGATGAGCTTCTTTATTCCTCCTGGGAGCACAGTTTATCCCGGCAATCATAAATCAGCACCCAAAAATGGGGTGAATGCTCCACATGTCTTCCCAGAGCTGCCAGCCAGAGCCGTGCTGATTAACTCAGCTCGAGTGCTGAGGGGAGAATTAATCTCCCTTAACTGCAGCCATTCCCAATGTAAGCCCCTGCTCTAAGCCAGGTTTCCTGCTTTTATCAGGGAAAGGTCACTCAGGAGGGCACTCATCCCATCTATTTTGGGCAGTTAGCTAAGGATGGATGAATCCCACAGAGGGGTCTGTGGCAACAGAGTAAATTTCGGGTGATGATCTCCCTCCCAAAGACCAGCGGCAGTGTCATGTTCTCCTCATTATTTATATTATCAGCGAGGGCTCTCCAGCTTTGCTGTCCTCTGCCTGGCACTGCTTCCTCATCCGGTGGTGGATTTAGCTGGGACCAGCTCCCAATGTTGTGTTTTGGGTTTGTTTGTTTTGTGGTGGGTTTTTTTTTATTTTTTTGTTTTTAATTATAGAATCACAAAACGATTTGGGACCTTTAAATATCATCCAGTGCAACCCTCCTGCCACAGACAGGGACGTTTTTTGCTGGACCAAGTTGTTCAAAACCTGATCATAAACACTTCCAGTCTTGAGGCATCCACAACTTTTCTGGACAACCTATTCCAGTGCCTCACCATCCTCATCACAAAAAGAATTCTTCTTTTCAGTGTGTAATTTAAACCCAACCTCTCCCAGTTTATATTTTCTGACTCTTGTCCTGTCAAGACAGATCTTGGAAAAAAAGGCTTAGGATCATGGAATGGTCCTGTTAGGGCAATTCCTTACTGGATGCCAGAAAACCAGCTGAAAGCAGGAGTCATCTCATATACACCTCAAATGCACAAAATCTTCCCCTGTAAATTATTTGTTCTCTGTCGTAAATCAGGTTTTACTGCCGTGCTGGTGGCAAAGCAGGGGACTGAGGGTGGGATGGAAATGAATCCAAGAGCAGCTGGAAGAATTCAGAGGAAGCATGAGCCAAGCCTGGAAATGGGGAACTCAGAAATTTCCCACTATTTACCAAAAAGTGGAGATTAGGGTGGGCCTGAGCCACTGGCTCTCAGGGCTTCCACAGGACAAAATTTTCTCATGCTGGAGAGGTTTTTAGACTTAGGAAAATGTTGTTTGGCTTGAGAAGAGAAGCTCCAGGGAGAACTTAGAGCACTTTCAGTGCCTAAAGGGCTCCAAGGGACCTGGAGAGGGACAGGGGACAAGGGATGGAGGAACAGGAAAAAGGGGAATGGTTCAAAATGAAAGAGAGGAGATTTAGAGTGAGATATTGGGAAGGAGTTCTTCCCTGTGAGGATGGGGAGACCCTGGCATAGGTGCCCAGAGCAGCTGTGGCTGCCCCTGAATCCCTGGAAGTGCCCAATGCCAGGCTGGACATCGGGGCTTGGGATAGTGGAAGGTGTCCCAAGATGAATTTTAAGGTCCCTTCCAATTCAACCCATTCTAGAATCCTAAAATCTAATTGTGCCAGGCTGGAAAAAGCAACAACAACAACAAAACTTCCAACTCCCCAAAAGCCAAAGTTCTGTGTAGCAAAGGTGACAAGAAATGGAGATAGCCAGCAAGGGAAATGATGAATTTCCCAATGGAAGAAGGCTTCCAACAGGTACCAAATTCCATGAAGGAGTCTCCAGGTGGAACAGCAGACAAGAACGAGGTACAGCCAACCCTGGCTCTCTTTGCCTCGTTTTGTGCCAACAGAGGTGATTGCATTGGGTTTTGGGTTGGGTTTTTTTTGTTGTTTTTTTTCTTGCTTTCCAACCTGTCCCACCAGGACTGAGAAGCAAACCCTTGGTCTAGTCGCCAGCAGGACACTAGGTGGCCCACAAGCCACACACAGCCTGTCCCACACACTCCCACTCCCACTCCCACTGCCGGGGAGCCGTGGTGGGACCCTCGGGAGAGGCTGGAGTGGGAGCTCTGCGTGGTACTGCCAGGGATATTGCCTATTACACGATTTGTACATATTTAGGCTTAGCCACTCTAAGCTGATTGCAGGTACTTAAAATTGCTTTTGTGCCATGAACACTTAACGCTAAACCTCTTTTAATTTGCACCGTGCTACTCAGAGAGATCATATCATTCTTCTGCTCCGCACAAATTCCCAATCTGGCAATCCTAGCCTGCCCGGGTATTTTTTTTAATAATAATTTAAAAAAAGAATTTAATAAGGATTTGCATTTCTTTATTGAGCTTTTATTGTCCAGTCTTGTAATTGAATCACTCTGCTGTGACAGAGAGACTGAGGCTGTTATTAGCAAATTCTATAAACAATGGGCTTGATCCCTTTATGAAAAAGCATTGTAGGGGGAATAGTTAATCTGGGCTCAAAAAAAAAAAAAAAATGAAGCTCTGGGAGGGGAATGAGGGGGAAATACAATTGCAGATTCCAAATATTTAAAACTGTTTCTGCTCTTTCCCATTCCAGCCCCCTCCTCCCTCCACCTCCCTTCTCCCACCACCTGGCTCCTCAAATCCCTTTTTGTTCTTTGTGCCCTGAGTCTCTGAGGCAGAACTCGTTTGCAACACGATCACCAGGGAGGAAATTTTGTGTCCAGAGCAAAGCCTCCTCTCTGAGAGGGCCACGTTGGTGCTGCTTCCTTGGCCAGCTCCGGATTTTTGGTGGCAAACGGAAAGCACGAATGGAAAGCTCCAAGCAGATCCTGAGGAGGGGGAAGTTGTGTTCATCAGACATTTAATTTGGACATCTCCATTGAAATCAACCATTTTGGTCCCCCTTGGTAGCCAGGAGAGTTCAAGTCAAAAATACTGGCTGGCAGTGGATGCACTTCATCCCATTCCAGAGTAGAAAATTGGAGAAATCTATGGATATTCCCTCACCATGCTATGCTTGAGCATAATATCCATGGGCTGTAAAAGGTCCAAGGAGCTGCTCTTTAGCCAGTGTGTTAGGGGTAGGTATGCTTGAAGTGAGCGTGGAATTTCTACTGGCATCAAGTTTTCTGACTGGAACCTCGTGCCTCTTGAGAATCCATTCATGTAAATAATAAATGAGGATTCTTGTTGGAACAACAGCTCCCTGATATCCCAGGGCATAGTCAAGGCTCACAGGGAGTCAGGCAAATCCCTGGCTGTAAAGTTGATTTTGCCAACACTGGAAAAAGTCTCTGTTTCACTGTCGGAGTCCTCTGCTCAGTTCATAACTTCTCCAGGGCAAAGTCTGCCCCTTACTTTGCTTTTTTGTGGGTCACTCCAGGGCCTGGATCTTGTCTGTGGTCACGTAGCACCTCCGTTAATAGCAGACACTAATGATAATAAATAATTGATCAGGTCTGTGGTGATAACGAGCTTAAAGAAATGTTGATCAAGACGTTATCATGAGAGTTCTAAATGTGAACTTTAACCCAGAGCCTGCAGAAATCAGGGGAGCTTTCCAGGACATTTAGACCAACTTCCAATGACCTTGTTTAACCAAAACTAAGACCTTTTTTTTATTTTTTTGAGGTGTCAAAGGTAAGGCTGAATGTTCAATTATGGAAGAGAGGAGACGATTGTGTGAACAGTAAGAATGAAAATAATAAAAAAAAAAGACAAATTTGAAAATCTTCGTGAAGCTGGAAGACAAGCAGTTATATTTTTTATATTAAATAGGAAGGCTACTTTTGAGAAAGGTATGGAAGCTGGAACATCATCTAATTTGGGGAAGATGGAGGATTGGGTGAGGGTTAAGAAACTGGGAACAAAATGACAGCTGGAAAAAAAAAAAGATTCATTCCTGGGACAGCAATGGAAAATGAGATTTGAGGTGTTTTTTTGATGGAGAGTGGATCATATTCCTATTTTATCTTGGTGCATCTCTTGTGATGTATCAAATATGAAGGCAAAAGTGTCAAGGGGTGTAAGAAGCCTCTGGTAGCTGTGACAGAAGCAAGGGGAGGAAAAGGAAGTTACTTCTATCAAATACTGGCAAACCAAATAGCTTGGGTTTAACAATTTTAGCTTTATTTGAGTCAGATTTCCACCACAGAAATGGGGTTGGTGGAGGAGATGCAGCTGCTCTGAGGATGGACAGTCACAAGTTGTACAAAAGGAAATTGCAGCTGGATTAATGAAAAATATCCTCAAAACTCTGCTGGACAAGGGCACAGTCTGTGTACAGAGAGCTGGGAAAGTGAATGGGAAAAATTCAGTAAGAGAGGGGATCAAATCTCTGAATGCAGCCCTAAAACAGGAATGAGTGGAAAACTTCACTGATAAAAGAGTTTTTGCTCTGAATTCTACTTGTATCTCAATGAACTACTAAAGCCTGGATGGAGAGAAAAATTGGCATTTCCCACTAGGAGAAATGACCTGATTTGTGAGTTCCATCCAAATTTTGAACCCTAATACATAGATTTGGACAAAATGTAATATATATAATCAATATATAAATCTGAACATGCATGCCAGGCATTTTTCCTGTCTAATATATGGAGAAAAAAAAAAAAAAATTAAGCCAATTATTTTACTGTGATGAAATTGAAAAGTTGATCTAAGGGTTTCTATGGTCACAGACCTGTTTATGGGTTTGGTGTTCCCCCAGCAGTTAAAGGGGAGCCTGGTGACCAATAGGAAAGCAAGAGCTCATTCTCCACATTCCATTAGCTTCAGAATTCCACATTAAATGATGTCTTTAGTGCCATGTGATGAAGTCTGATATGAAGAAGGACAGGGGAAAAATTAATATATACACACTCATGCACTTGTGCACACATTTACGTGTGAAATATCTGTGTACCCACATAGATTTTGCACAATTAACCTGTCTGGTTTCTTTCAGGAAATAACAAATGTTGATGAAGTGATGCAAAAATTTGGAAACATTTGCACTGTTAAGGTTTGCTTCAGTCTGGATTTGGGGTTGGGATTTTTGTTTTAAATTGAACTCCATGGACAGCCTTGCTGTAATTCTAATTTTCTGGAGTCAGCCTGGAAACCACAAAGTGGAATTCTTTCCAGGCACTGTGACTTCCAACACGTAACCTAAATAACAATGCTGTTTTTACCTAATGGTCTAAACATCTTAAGTATTAAATGAGGGATAAATTTGCCATGAGGTCAAGAGTTAAAAACTCTGAAATGAAAGAGCGTTGAGAATGTGCATGTGAAAGACAGCCGTAATATGATTTCCATACATCAATTTTCTTTTCAGATTAAAATTCCACCAGCAAAAATTCCCTGGATTTACATTATGGTTGCTCCAAGTTTATCTAAAACCACAAACTAGAAAGGTTCAGGTATTCATGTGCTCTGTCTTCACCTGGATCTTCTGAAGGAGCATGAAAAGCCAAATTCGACTTTCATAGGCAGAATAGGTCAGACAAAAATTGTCTCCTCAGTATCAATAATCTAAAAGTGTGAGGGAGTTTAAAAAAAATCCTGATTGGGCTTCCACACGTTGGAAAAATGCTGGTAAAAGATGTACTTTGCTACAGAAAAAGAGAGAGAAAAAAAAAATTTTTTTTCTGGTTATAAAGAGAGTAGAAAGCTGCAAAGCTCTGGGTGAAATAAAGAATCTGTAAAGTTATATAGAGACCTTGGAATACTTTGCTTTGGTGAGGATATGGACATGGACACCTGCATGGCTCAGATTAAAAGGTGGCATCACCTGGTGCATTAATGTTTCTGATATAAATGGATTATTGCTCCCAGGGGGGAATTCTACTTTTCCCAGCGGTTCTGCCCACACTAAAGCTTTCTATTAAGGAAGCACATTCAACAAACTTAATTAAAATTAACTTCAGGGTCATGTTTTTGGGGAGGTTTCAGTCTTACACTCAGTCCAAGGTTTTAATCCAGATTTTAAGGGAAAAACACAGCTTTGAACAATCCTTATTCCATTTTCTAGCAGCGATTTTCTCCATCCTTGAGCCATTCCACATCAACTCCGAAGCCATTGCTGGATCCCAACACACCTCGGCTGGAAATCTCTAATAATGGGGGGTGTCATGATTACCCAGAGTGATCCTGGCTGGAATATCTCCATGCTTCCCCAGTTTAAGTTTAATTTCAGGTTGATCTGATTAGGTTTGGCATACAAAGATGGGGACAGGCTGAGTCAGAGTTTGGCTGGAAGGCGAAACTTTTCCCCACCAGACCCAACCGCTGCCGCTCCGGGAAGCGGTGCGGGTAATTCCGGACGTGTTTGGCTTTTTCCAGTGCTTTCATTTTTCCCCTCAAGCTCCCCTGCTCTGGCCTGGACGCATCAACGCTGAGGTCTCACATCTGGGAAGTCACTCAGTGTTGAACAACCCCGAAGCCCAGGCAATGTGGTGGGAAGAAGGAATGAAGGATGGTTTCCAAAGGAGGTCAAAGGACCACGATCCGCGCTCTCGTCAGTTTTTCCACAGGACCGGCATTGACAATTCCTCTGCCTTCTCCTGCAATGCCTCAGCTGATCAACAAAGGGAATATTGGAAGCAGGGCATTTATTGGAATAAAGGATTTGTTGGAATAAAGGGTTTGTCTCAGACAAGCACATTCTCAATCCGTAATTCCACATGGATGTTTTGGGAGCTCTTCCCTTCTTGTGTTCCTTAGTAAAGATTCCAATGAACTCTCACTGAGGGCTGACCAACGAGGTCCTCTTCAACGAGGAGCACTTCAAGAGTTCCAGTGGCACTGGGAAGTTCATTCCAATGTCATACCCAAGAGTGGAAGTGGGGAAAAAATGAGAAAAAAAAAATGTTTAGGAGAAAAAAGGTTGAATTTTTTTGCCAAAGTTGCATCTTATTGGCAGGGAAGACAAATCAATGTTTGCTATTTTCTGAATTTCAGCATGTTCTGGCAGAAACGTTTCTGCTTCAAAACACAAAGGATTTCCTGTGATCCAAGAAAATGAAATTTTGCCCCATGTGTTTTACATAAAATAGTGAAACAACAAATTAATCCTGCTTGGCCACCTCCCACAATATTCTGAATTCATAGTTGCTACCTCTTTAATTTCTTTTAGAAGAAAAAGGCATTTTTTTCAGAGGAAACAAGTGTAGAAATATTTTCAAGTAGAAATTGGTGGTAAAAGCTCAGTGAGGAAGAACCATGGAGACAAGAACCATGGGAGCTGCATTGATGGGAATTCGCTGATGGAGGAGAAATCTCAAGAATTAAGTAGGAGCCTGAAGCTTCTACTATTTCAAACAAAAAACCCCACAATTTTGGACAAGTTTTGTCTGCAATCCTAGGTGTTATCCTTGGTACACAAAACTTTTCTTATCCTTCCATGGAATCATGTCTTGATGTAGGAATTTCCTCTTTAAAGCAGAAATAATGGAGAACAAAGAAGAACCTAGTGAAAGTATCTGCTGGAGAACACAAGGAGAGAAAGAGGAGATGGAAAAATTCCTGAAGTGGTGTGCGAAGTAAATTAAGCTATAGGGAGAACTTTATTAATCAAATGGGCTTTGGAAAGCAAATGTAGCCAAACATATCCCAAATATATCCCAAATGGGAAGAAAAAGATCAGCCAGAAAAGATCTGAATTTGAAAGCTTTGAGTGTTTTCTGCCTAATCTATAAATCTGGCATGGCTGATAAACATCTCCATGTTTGGGTTAAAAGATGTCATCTGTCTAAGTTTCACATATCTCAGGGAAATAAAGCAGAAAATGAGTGGGATAAAAATCTGGGATCTGACCCACCAGAGAAGAAGGTTTGGCATTTTTTATAATTTTCCTAAGGAAGCCATCACAGGATATCAGCTCCAAAGATATTGGAAGAAAAATCTTTTATTAATGTTAAGAGCATTTCATCAATGCCATGGGATTTTGGTCAATCCAGCATGTGATCTGGTCACATAGAGTTCCTGGGAAATCCCTTGAGACAAACATATCTCCAAAGGATGATGCTTTTTAATTATATTAGATACCTACTGATGTTTGGGAAGAATCATCTTCCAGAGGTGTTTATTTGTCCATGCGTTATCCAAAAAAGCTGGCATATTTTTTTCCATTTTTTGATGCACTAGCTTCCAAAAAAAAAGGAGTAGAAAAAATAGTCGCTGCATGTTTCTGAATAAAGTTGCTAAAATAATTCATTTGCAACTTCAACAACAAAAGTTAAGAAATTAACTCACTTGCCTTTCCCCAAACCCAACTTTATTGTCCTAAGGAACATGAAATAAGAATTTTTTTGGTCAACTTGATTGAGTCTACCAGCACATCTTCAGCCAAAATATTTCATAATCTAGTTTAAGAAAAGTTGCAATCTCTGTTTGCTAAAAAAAAGCTTTCATTTTGAAACAAATCTTCTCTGATTTAGGCCCCAAATGCACAAAATTATAGGAAAAAGCCATCATGAATGTCTTGGAGGCTTTGGTAGCTCAACTGACAATAATTTTAGTGGCTGTAGAAGTGCCTGGTTGAGCTCCTCCAGGCTGTGCTAGTCCTGGAGGTCAGCAAACACTTTCTGTGCTCAGGTGACAGCGTCCACGAGTCACGAAAAACACATTTGTGAGTCGGGGATTGAAGAGGAGAACATTCCAATCTTTCCCTGAGCCCCACGGTTCTTGTGGAGTTAAGGAGCTGAAGGACCAGAAGGAAAAGTTCGGAGACCAGAAGTTCTGTGCTGGCTCCGTGGGATGTTCAGGGGAACAGAGGGGAGGAGCCCACGTCACTCACCAGGAGTGGAGTGACCTTCCTGGGTGGAATGAAGAACTCCAGGGGACTCTGGGACACCTGAGAAGGCAATTTTTCATCTTTGACTCCCCTTCGCACTGTCATGACGAAACCAAGGTATAATTCCATAAATGTCTGGAGCTCCCTGGGTGTTTGGGGCTCCCTGCTCATTAGAACAGTGTGGGTTTAATCTGCATGGCACCAGGAGCCACGACCTTTGAATTTGACTTGGCAGAGCCAGGAGGGCTATCAGTGCTCTGGGAAATCAGCTTGAATTCAATTGCAGCTCTAATCTGAGGAACCCGTGCCTGACCCGTTTTATTGCCCTGAGCTCAGCACCAGTCCGGGGCTCTGGGGGAAAATGCGTTGGAGCTCTCACGTAGCCCAAGGAGATGTCTGGTTCAGCAGATTTCCTCTGTCATCTTGGGGATGAATTCCATCCTAAAGAGCCTGGGAAGAAATTAGATTGGGATTAAGCTGGATTCTCACCTAACCCCAACCACCAAAATGTTGGATGTCTATTCAAAACCAAGCGTCTGCGAGTCTCCAGACAATGGAAAGACTGCAATGGCCAGGAGAAGGTTCTTCCCATGTATTTTAGGTTCAGATTAATACTTTCTAGCTTTTTCCACTGAATATATGTGATGCAGAGATCTCTGTTGACTAAACATCTAAATTTTATATTACTGTAGCTAGGTGAGATAATAAATCTATTTTAGGGCAACGCAAACCTCTTTTTCTGAAACGCTGTAAGTGTTTTTGGTCACGTTTTCAGGTGTTCCTGATCAAAAGCACTTTATATATGATTAAGATGAATAATCTTAATGAAGATAAATAATCTTATGTAATTGCAAGGGAATGGAGACTTCAGGTAAAATTCCACGTGTCACAACACAAACATTTAATGTATCCATGGCGATGACACTGCTGAGCAGAACTTACCAAATGCTTCTGTTGCTGTGGGAAGGAGGGACAGATTCCATCTTTCTGCAGCTTCATGTGACTGTGGAATCACGTTTCTGGACGCTGGATGCAATTAAATTCATCAGCTATAAAGATCTCAGTCCCCGTAACCACACTCTGACACATTTTCAACCATCAGGTTTTACCGAGCCTTTTCCCAAGAAATGACTAATTTTGAAAACGTTTTCATTTTTGCCCTGAGGTACCAATGGTTTCCATTTATTCTCATTCGCTGGAACTGGATGCAAACTCCTGTGCTCATTTTATCACTGATTACTGCACAGACTTGGAGGGAAAGTCTGATCTAAATATGAGAGAAAACTTCTTTACTTGGAGGGTGACAGAGCACAGGGACAGGCTGGAACAGAGAAATTGTGGAGTCTCCTCTGCAGAGACAAAATACAACTGGACACGATCCTGTGGGGCCTGTTCCAGGTGAACTTACTTTAGGAATGAGGGTTGGCCAAGATGTTCTCCAAAGGTCCCTTCCAATCCCAACCATGCTGGAGTTGGGATTCTGGGTTTAGCTTTGGTTTCTCTGACATTGCTGAGATTCAGTCAACAATGGACAGGATACACTCTAGAATACATCAAAATTTTGGACATACTCAAAACGAACCCACATTCTCTGTAAAAATTTGGTTTATGAGTTTGTTTAGTCACTAACAAACGGTTCCCTCTAGTTTCACCCTGAATTTCTGTGATATGAGATAATGTTCAACAATCCTTTGGCTCTCAGATTATCCCTGAAAGAGGTGCCTCTGGATTTCAGGTGAACATGGGCATCATCTAAACACACATTCAGTCATGATCTGAGTCAGGGAGGCTGCTCAGATCATGACTTGTGAGTTAAAGGGAATGAATTGAAATAGAGTGCCCAGAGCAGCTGTGGCTGCCCCTGGATCCCTGGAAGCATCCAGGGTGAGGTTGGACGGGGCTTGGAGAACCCTGGGACAGTGGAAGGTGTTGCTGCCCATGGCAAGGGTGGAACTGGATGATCTTTAAGGTCCCTTCCAACCCAATCCATCCCTGATTCCATTGTGTGATGCTGGGTAATGCTAAGAAGTGAAGGATCTATCACCCCATTATCCTCTCAAATCACCTCAGGCAAAATATGAGATAAAATATTGCCTTCATCCCAAATGAATAGGAGATTTCAGGCTGAATTCCTTTGTACAAAGGTGGGAGACTACTGCTCTATGGAAAACCTTCCAGTCTCTGGATTTAACTCTCTTTCAAAGTCCCTTTCAGAACTTCTAAGGAATAAATATTTGAAGATACTTTTACAATATTTGCCAGTCCTATGTGTCTTTCCCTTCCCACACGACACAAGACCTGTGTGGGGGCATCTGGGTGGAGCCTCTGGGGCAGGAATTTCCCTGCAGACCAACATGTCCACATTTATTTGTGTCTCCAACGTGGAGTTGGAGCTAAGATGCCACCAAAGACAGTGCTTGGAGGGGGCAGATCTGCTCCAAGATCCCTCTTACCAGCATCCCTCTCCGTGGTCCGTGTTCCCAGACTAGGATTGGCTCTTCCTCCTTCATCTCGCCAAATCCTTGGAAAATTCACCTCCAGCCTGTAACAGGCAGTTTTCTCTCCCTGTTGAGGAGACCACTGCAGCCCTGTCAGCCTAAGGACTTGTTTCCAGGGTGTTTCTCCTTCCCACATCTCCCAAGCACCCATTCCCAGCATTGTTTCCTAATTGTGTGCAGGTTTCTGACCAATAGCCCCCCCTCTCTCCCACTCCTCTTCCTCAGCTCGTAATTGATCAGACACTGAACAGCTGCTGGCTATTTTCTCTTCCCGAGGAACACACGGTAATTGTATGTATGGGCTCCAAATCCCTAAACATTTGGAAAGGAGAAGGACTTGAACGGGACCCAGTTCTTTTTTCAGTGCTGGTACCAGCAGCAGTGGCAGGCATTTCAATCCGATCAGGAGGGGTAGCGAGGGCGGGGTGTGCTGGGGTTGTCAGATTTGCTGAGATTCACTCGGAGAGGGAAGGAAAAGAAGGGAAAAATGCTCAAGAGAGAAAGAACTGAAACCGGCAATCAACAAACCGAGGCAGCTCACACAGTTGGAGCCTGTCCCAGCTCCAGAGCACTGAGATTACTCCCTAAACCAAAGGGCATTGTTTGCATCCATGCTCACCCACATTTCCCAAAGTGTGCATTGCCCCGTGCCAAACGGGCCGGCTTGATCCGGGTTTAACCTGGGGGTGATCCATCGGGAGCATTGCCTCCTTCAGGCCCTGTTCCAATCCCTTGGGACAGGAAAAGGCCTCAGCAGAGGGAACTCTCACCTGTTGGCGGTGTTTCTCCCGGGTTTTTTTGCCCTATGGGAAGTGAAAGCCAACACTCTCCTCACTAGGACATCTCAGCTTTGGGACAGGAGTTGAACTCATCAGGGATGAATTCGAGTGACACATGTGTGACAAAGCAAATTGAGAATGGCAGAAGCAGAGAAATCAAGCCAAAAGCAAAAATTGCACCTCAGAAATATTCCTGAGTTGTCTTGCAAGAGTTTAAATTCGGGTGTGTAAAGCCAGCTCCTCATTAGGCTGCTTTCCCAATGTCCACATTGAAATCTGTGGAAGAATCAGAGCTACCCCAGCAGTGGGATACTCCTTCACCCCTGCCAGGAGCAGGGACAGTTTCCACTGTCCCAGGGTGCTCCAAGACCTGTCCAACCTGGCCTTGGACACTTCCAGGGATCCAGGGGCTGCCACAGCTTCTCTGGGCACCCTGTGCCAGGGCCTCACCATCCTCCCAGCCAGGAATTCCTGCCCAATATCCCATTTAAATCTACTCTCTTCCACCTTAAACCCATTCCCTATGTCCTGTCCCTCCATCCCTTGTCCCCAGTCCCTCTCCAGCTCTCCTGGAGCCCCTTCAGGCCCTGCCAGGGGCTCTGAGCTCTCCCTGGATCCTTCTCCTCTCCAGGGGAACATTCCCAGCTCTCCCAGCCTGGCTCCAGAGCAGAGGGGCTCCAGCTCTCAGTCCATCCCCCTGGCCTGCTCTGGACTCATTCCAAAAATTCAACATTTTTCTTGTGTCACGTTCATTTGATCTGAAATGTAAGTATGAGCCACAATAAGACCAAAATCTCCTATTTCACTCTCTTTACAGAGATAGGTAAAGCAGAGGAGGCTTTGATTTGATTTCTTGGGATGGTGTAGAATCCAAGAATCAGCCAAAAATGCCACCCTTGAAACACCTCACATGACAGGGGATGGCACAACAATGAGAGGTGCCTTTGGTGGCTCTGGGAACTTTCCTGAAGTAGTGAGGACTAAAAACTGGGGCCCATCTGCTCTGAACCCCTCCATGAAACACCTCACAGACACTGACAATGTCCTCAATGTCCTGATCTCTTCCTCCAGCACAGACCTGTGGGAGAATCTATAATTTTTTCCCCAAAGGGACCATAATCATTATTGAATTTTGATTTTTAGAAAGAAATATTCAGCTCTATCACCAAGGAAAAAGAAATTGATCCTCCACCATCCAAATCTTTCCCTGTAATTTTGTCATCTTTGTAAAATTTGAACTCCTGGGGGAAAAAAACCCAACACAGCCCCTGATGTGAAAATTGACACCTGAGCTGCTGTCATTTCAGTTAAAAAAGAAAAAAAAAATGACAAAACAATATTGTAATTCCAGGAATAGCAGCTAAAATCTGATAATTTTTTTTTTTTTTTTGCGTGGGCCCAGTAACCCTACACTGGACTTTTGTGGCCACTTCCTAGAGAAAGAGGAGAAAGCAAAGAAAATTCCTCCTGGACAAACAGCACATGTAATACGACAATTGGCTCCATTCCTGAGAGGTTGTCCATGCCAGCCATACAAAGAGAGAAACCTTAGAAGGGAGATGTGATTTCTGCCTTGGACTGAGCTTGCAGCGTACTTAGACCTGGCTCAGGTGTAGCACAGGTAAAGCACAGGAGTTCTGGAATCGCATAACTGGAGAAGGGGATTAAGAAATCAGCTCTACTGGGAATATAAACGCTGCCCACATGGCAGCTTAACTTCCTTCAGCCTCCAGAAAGAGCCCTCGACCACTCAGTCGTGGGGTTCTCTGTCACCTTGGGGACAATGTCATAGTTTGGGTCCTTGAGGGGGTTTAAACCCTGTTTGAGAACAATGCTGGGGGTTCCTCTTCACTCCTGAGGAGCTGAAGTGCATCCAAGCCACAAATCCTGAGCAGAAATCTTTCTTTGAAAAGCTGAGTTGGTGTGAAATGAAGGTTGACAGATACACCCTGACGTTTGATTTTGGGCAGAATTGTAATGTTGCGGATGCTGTGCTCCCTCCCCCAGTCCTGGACGTCTGAATAAATGAGCAAAATGAGGAAAAACTCTCACAAAAAGCACATTTTTACACCAGAGAGACACATCCCCCACTAAAACACTTCAACCTAATTTCTGCCTGTACATGTGGGTTGGATTTTGAAAATACTTACATTTTTTAGCATATTTAATCTCTTCATTGAGCAGGCTCATCAACAGTTTGTTACTGAGTTATGAGAATTCAGGAGAATTGAAAGTTAAGGCAATGAAATCAGTGGATCTGCACATTCATTCTGCAGAGGATTCATAATTTTCTTGTGTGTGGTGAACGATTCTTGCACTTGACATCAGCCATAGAAAGTCATGTTTGCAAATTCAGCCCAAATAATCACCAGGAATAAAGAGAGAGAGGGATTATGGTAAAAGGCAGAATGAATTTTGGGAAGTCAAATCCATATTAGGGTGACTGGAAAGACCTGTCACCTTGGACTGTGGCAGTAAACAAGAGGAAGCTCCACTAAAGACCTTGGAAAGAATTTTGAACCCTTCTAAACTGAAAGGCCAAAATGCAGCTGGAAAAGGAGGCTGGAAAGTCTTGATTATCCTCCTCTGGGAATAAACCCCACCCAGAGGGAAGCAGGATGGAAAACACCAGATGTGGCTGATGTGAGAGGAATCCAGATTAGGTAAAGCCCGGCTGTGACTGGCGTGGAATTTGGTCCAATGCAAAGGACAAGGGTGTTAAGATCAGCTCCTCCCTTTAATTGTGGAGCTCTGGAAACCTTTCACGGAGGATGGGGAAGATGAAATGGAAGGAGAAACTGGTGCATTCTTAGCACAAGAAGAAATTTCTCTCTTGTCACATTAGAACAAAATTTGTGCCCTCAGCTACCCTTTTATTCCTTTTATCCCCTCCAGGATTTTTTTTTTTTTTTTTTTGAGGATGAATCCTTGGATCTATTGCAGGATTCCACTAAAAGATGAGATTAATTCTGTGCTAGAGGCCTTTGGTGACAGCGACTTCAAAGAGAGTCTGAAATGAAGATCTCAGGTCCTGGAATTATGGAATATTCTGGGTTGGAAGGGATCCACCAGGATCAGACAAATCCCACTTGTGTTTCAAGGTGTAAAAGATCAGGTTGGTTGATTTTGAAGATGAAGTTGGGTTTGTTTTTTTTTTGAGGTTGATTTTTTTTTTTACTCCATCTGGGACTACAAAGACTCTTCCTGTCCTTTAGCCACCACATTTGAATTCTCTGGTCTCAATAAAAGGTTGAAATCAAGCTGCAGCCTTTGCCTCAGTGGAGAAACCAACAGGAGAATTCCCTCCTCTTCCAAGCTGATGGATTTCATCTGGTTTCTAATATCAATGATATCAATGATATTTCTCAATATCATCATGTTTTGTACCCCTCAATTAATGATCTTTTAATTTAGAACCAGAGGAAGGAGATGATTGTTTATTTGCATATCTGACATCTGAGATTCCAATTCCATTGTCCATAAACAGACTCAAAATGGATCTTGTTCTAAAATTCATCAGACCTTGCGTGTAAATAGGGAGTTACAGTAATGCTGCAATCAAAAATTTCCAATTAATCTGATTATCACAGATAAAATGTTGTTTTACCATGATCCAACCATCATTATCTGATTTCTCCTATCTTATCACTCCTTATTCCATTAATTTGATGTTTCATTCAACAAAACACACGGACATGTTCCCCTATGCTTCTGCCCCAAAAATCCAAAGCAAATTTCAAAGCTAAACAAGGTTAAAAATAGGTTAAAAACAGGCCAGTCCTGAAGGGCATCAGCACATGTTTACATGGCTACAATGATTTTCCTTTCCATGGAGGCCACAGTTTCCAGCCCTGGCTTGTCAGGGGTTTCTTTGGGATAATTATCCCATCTCCAGAGCCACCGGCAGCTGGAGGCACTCTCACCCTCCCAAATTGCACATTAATTTGGAGAGGACGTCACAGGCAACCCGAGGCCAAGGGCAAATCCAAACACCTTGGATCCACCACTTCATCACGGAGCTGGCCAGAAACCTCCCTGAACTTGCCAGAGAGGGATGAGGCCATGGAATGAGCTTCCCACAGATGGATAATGTGGGAGTGAAACCGCTTACGAAAGGACCCGTTTGAACATTCCCCAAAACACAGCAGGTTGAGGAGAATTTGGGGAATATTTGTACTACAGCTGCCAGGAATTCACTGCTCTGGGGGTGCAGGAAGGAATTTTTCGGGGCACAAGTCCAAGCTGTGCCAGTGAGGGATTTGAAGTTGATTTTTCTACATCCCATTGGATACTGTTTTCCCCAGTTTTTAGAGGGGACGTGACTCATTCTCTCTCTTTGGTCACTTCATTCTCCACTGCAGAAGAGTTTCCCACTGAAAATTTCATGGAGACTGGAACATTTCTGGAAGGAAAAAAAGAAAAAAAATCTTCCTTTTTAAACTTTTAAATGAAATTAAACAAGAAATTTGATTAGTAGTTCTTGTCTAAATGTCCTATACAAAAAGACTAAAATCAGCTTTAAATCCCATCATGTTTTGAGAGGATTCAAATTCGTTCACCTGATAAATGGGAAGGAAAAATTTTATCCTGAAAATATAGCATGGGGTTTTCTTCATGAATTTTTTGTGCCCACAGATCCTGGATATGAACAACCATAGAACTTTAAAAACATTGCTTGATACTCATAATCTGCACGGGTTGCACATTCACCTGTGCATCTCCAAGGAAGGGAGAGGAATATTTTAAATAAACTGACAAATAAGGGACAAGGATCTCCTTGTTGGGAGAACTCACCTTCACCTTCTGGAGTCCTTTTGAATTCCCAACCATTTGGAGTCTTGATTTGTGCTCCATAATTTGGTTTTCCCACCTGCAGCACTGGCTGGTCTACTACAGGGGATGCTCCCAAAGTGCTCCCAATGCCTCTGGAAGGATTATGTGTGCCATGAATAAATGACAAGCATCATGTCATTTTTTTCTGCTGGCCATGGACAGCTTCCTCTAATGCCTGACAATCCGTTCCTTAAAAATTTTCTTAATTTTCCAACCTACACCTCACCTGGCCCAGCCTGAGGCCATTCCCTCTCCTCCTGTCCCTGTTCCCTGGGACCAGAGCCCGATCCCATCTGGCTGATCCCTCCTGTCAGGAGCTGTGCAGAGGCAGAAGGGCCCCCCTGAGCCTCCTTTGCTCCAGGCTGAGCCCCTTTCCCAGCTCCCTTCTTGTCCTCCAGTCCATTCCCAGCTCTGTTCCCTTCC
>JAWWMU010000106.1:1825396-1844896 GCA_035048155.1 Cinnycerthia olivascens
AGATATAGATATAGATATAGATATAGATATAGATATAGATATAGATATAGATATAGATATAGATATAGATATATAATATAACTATAACTATAACTATAACTATAACTATAACTATAACTATAACTAGAACTAGAACTAGAACTAGAACTAGAACTAGAACTAGAACTAGAAATAAATAATATAAATAGAAATATACATAGGGGTGGAGGGATACCTGCTGTGTGAGGGGATGGGGAAGGAGGCATCAGCCCAAAGCTCAGGACTTTTCCACCTGTGTGCTGCCATTTCTTGCCCTGTGTGGATGCCGGCTGTCCCAGGCAGGGGGAACGTGGCCATGGGCATGGGAAGGGATCATCCCCCCCAGGGCCAGGGAATGAAGAGCTCCGGAGCCCAAAGGTCACGGCACAGCCCCCATGGGATCTGCTGGGTGACCCCAGCGCTGTCCGGGCACCACAAAACCCCTGGACACGGGCCAGGCTTCCCAGCCTTGGGACACCCATCACAGTCTGGTGGCGGTTTTGGAGATGGGGGTGCCTCTGTTGGCTCAGGAATAATATCCTAATGTGGAGATGACCCATGGGATGCAATCTTCTGTTCCACACAAATATTCAAAGACACAGACTCCAGTCTAAGAGCCCCTGGCCATTTGTGGGCAGCAGTGATGCTCTTAATCCATCACATTTAAAGGAAATAATGTCTTTTCCCCACCCCTGTTGGCAATGTCACCTCCACTGCTCGTTTGGGGACAGCAGTGCCTTGCTGAATCCTTCATCATCTCATGGCACCTCAGCATAAAAATTGGGTTTTTTTTTGTTTTCTGAGAAGCCAGGGAAAAGAATTTCTTCACTGGGGGACAGTTATGGGAGGTGGGCATGTGTGTCACCAGGATGATGTTAATTTGTCACCAGCTTCTCTTCTTTCCTGGAGTCTCCTGAATACATTAAACTGCCTTAAAATCCAGAGCCTGGAATGTGAAATGTTACTGAGTGGGTGTTAATGAATCCCAGTCAAAACTCAGAGACAAGGCACCGTGCAGTTCCTTAACAAGCATTTAATAAGCACAGCAACCCTTGTGAGTAATGCTTGGAAAAATCCTTCAAATATTTGTGAGCTGGAATATATTTTAAATTACTACTCTTGGGTAGCTCCTCCTGCAGACATCCTTCTTTCTGTTGCTGGAATTCCACTCGTGTTCCTTCCCAGGTAACTCATCCAAGTGGAGAGCTGACTGCAGGACACCCTCCTCAGAGCTGGAGAAGAACGGCGGAATCTCAGAGGTTCACCTGGAGAAAGGTGGACACCTTTAGCAGACCCTCTCTGCTGTCCCTTGAAGACTGATTTAGCTGGAGGCATTTAAATTTACTCCCATCCCAGCAGCACTTCAGCCTTGGGATTAACACCTGCCTTAGCTCCATGCAGACAACTTGACACAAATCCACAAAAAGGCAACCTGGGCCACACAACAGCAGCTTCCTGCTCCTGCATCCACCGATTCCATCCATGATTTGTCTTTCCTGCTCATGCCTGTGCTGTGTTCCAGCCGTACAAATGTCAGCTGAAAGGGACACCAGCTGCTCTGCAATCCTCAGAGGCAATTTCTAGGCACAGCTCATAAATACCAATTCTTAAATTTGGCTACGTCTGAGCCTTTCTAGGCCTGCTCCGCTGCCCTGCTCTCCACGTCTGCAAGGATTAAAGCTCCCCCCAGCCCTGCCCCTGCCTGTCTTTGATCCTTTTGTCTGGCCTGAAGAAATCCAAGCTGAGATAGAAAGCATGTGGGATACATCAGCCTGGTAGAAAGCTCCTCCGTGTATTAGCCTTCTGGAGGAGTGAGATTTTTGTGGTATGATGCACAGAGCCAAACCTGCCAGCATTCCCTGGAAAGCAAGGAGAACCAGGCAGGGGGGGGGGGGAGAGAAAGAAAAATCTGAGCTCATTATTTGAGACCTGAACATGTCATTATACAAATATATCCTCATCATTAAACAAAATATCCACCCAGCTAATTTCCCCATTGCCACCCTGGTCAAGGGGCCCTGAGGGACGGGGGTTGGAGGCCGGGAATATTGATCCATTTGGAGGGTGAGGGCTGGGTTTGTCCGTGCCAGTGAGGAGGAACAGCTGGAGGGAGCATTCCCGAGCAGAGGAACATCTGGATGCCCCTGCATCCATCCCAGCCACATCTGGCAGAGGCATGGCAGGGCTGCCACAGCTCCTCAGGCTCTCCAGTGCTGCTTCCATGGGCTCCTTCCCTCCCATCAAATACTCAGGCTTTTCTTTCTGGTGCTGCTTCCAGGGTCTTCTTCCCTCCCATCAAATCCTCAACCTCCCCTTTCTGATGTTGCTTCCATGGGCTCCTTCCTTCCCATCAAATTCTCAATCTCCTCATTCCAGCACTGCTTCCAGGGATTATTTCCCTCTCATCAAATCCTCAACCTCTCCTGTCCAGCGCTGCTTCCATGGGCTCCTTCCCTCCCATCAAATTCTCAATCTCCTCATTCCAGCACTGCTTCCAGGGGTTATTTCCCTCCCAAAAAATCCTCAGCCTTTGTCACCCCGGCTGTCCCCACAGGCGGTGACACAGCCCAGACCTGGCCTCCGGAGGGAGTCAGGGATTGTGTCCCATCCATCCCATGGGAATGAGTGGAAGCATTTCCAAACCCAGCAGCCAGCTGCAGCCAGGGGTGGCAGGGCCGTGCCCAGGAGCAGCAGAGGACCCGTGGGTTGTGCCACAGGACATCCCCAGAGCCGCTGGGTTCCCCGCCAGGGACGGACCCTCCCGGCGGGAATACCACACAAATAACCACACAAAGGATCCCTCTCAACTCCCCCTTGTCCCAGAGCTCTGACTCATCACTTTGCCCTCCTCACGGTGTCACAAAGTGCTTGTCACCCTCCCTCGGTGACACCGTCCCACCTCCCTTCAGGACACCATCCCAGAAACTCTTCTCCCCCTCCCTTCCCACCTCTGGAGGTCAGAGGCAGCCCACAAACCCCGGCTCCCTCGGGATGTGGGGATGACTTCTCCCTGGAGGAATCCCCATCCCACCACTGTGCCTCAGAGGAGGGGTCAGGTCTCCAACCCCTGAACCAAGAACCTCCTGTACTTGCTACAAAGCCACAGGGCTTTTTGACCATCTGAAGGTTTCCTTAATTAAAACTAGAAATCAAATTCTCAAAATAGATATGACTCTATTTTGGGCTGAGTCCTGGGTTTGATTTTGTCCTGGTCAAACTGTCTCCTTCTCTTCCACTGGAAAACATTGGCTGGGAGCCTTTGGCCCCCAGTGGAATCAATTCATTATAAAAGTGCTAAGCAGCAGAGAAATAATTCCTGAAATCTGAAATAATGGGACAGGACACAGGAGTCAGCTAAATTGCTGGAATTTTAGTGCTCTTGCCCACGATGCACTTGTCACCACAAAGTGTGGAGTGCTGAGGGCCTGAAACTCTTCTGGCACAGCAGGCAAGCTGCTAAGGATAATAAAGCAAAGGCCCTTAAAATCATGGATAATAGAAAACTAGGCATGACAGACTTTTTATTCACATTGGGGAAACTGAGGCAATATATCTGACTTGTCAGAAGGAGGCTTAAAGTCTCTTCAATGCACTAAATAATTTATTTTGTTATAAATCAAATGATAAATGGGTGAGCGGGAATATCACTAACATTGACTCCTAATTTAATTGTTTGGAAAAGCTCCTGGGACAATCTGGGCCAAAGGAAATGAGTTCCCAACCTCTGCTTTAATGAGGCCGTGGGCTGAGGGGTGCAAAGCCTTCCAAGGTGAATGCAATGCAAACATCACCTGCACCTGGAACAGAGGCTGTGGCTGCCCCTGGATCCCCAGAAGTGTCCAAGGCCAGCTTGGAGCAGCCTGGGACGGTAGAAGTTGTCACTGGCCATGGTAGGGAATAGAACAAGGTGATCTCTAAGGTCCTTTCCAACCCTATTATTTAAATCCTCTGGCTTCCCTAAAACCCAACAACAATCCATGAGTGGCCTGGGGACATAAATCATTAACTGCACCACCCATTCAAAGAACCAGGGGATAAAATCCAACCTCAGCTGCCCTGGAAGGTAAATCTAGGGCAAATCGAGATGAGGACAGAACACCCCAGACTGAGGGGCAAACCAAAATCAGGCTTGAACAGCTGCATTCCACCTTTTCCCAGCTGCGGGATGGGAGAAGGGGAAAAGGAAGTTATTTAGGACATTGAGGGGCTGGAGCATGTCCAGGGCAGGGAACAGAGCTGGGGAAGGGGTTGGAGCACCAGGAGCAGCTGAGGGAGCTGGGAAGGGGCTCAGCCTGGAGCAAAGGAGGCTCAGGGGGATCTTGTGGCTCTGCACAACTCCCTGACAGGAGGGGACAGCCGGGGCTGAAAGGGCTCTGCTTCCAGGGAACAGGGACAGGAGGAGAGGGAACGGCCTCAGGCTGGGCCAGGGGAGATTTGGGTTGGCTATTAGGGGAAATGTTTTCCCTGAAGGGGTTGTCAGGCCCTGGAACAGGCTGCTCAGGGAAGTGGTTGAGCAGCCATTCCTGCAGGGATTGAAAATATGTGTGGATTCGGCACTTGGGGACAGGGTTTAGTCATGGCCTTGGCAGTGCTGGGGGAATGGTTGGACTCAATGATCTTGGAGCTCTTTTCCAGCTGAAAATGATCCTGAGATTCTCTTTGCTCTCCTTTATTTGGTTTGCTTTGGTTTTCCTCGAGGCTCAGGAATGGCTTTCTCCACAAACCCACCCTCGATCAGGGTCAGAGCGCCGTGCCTCTTCCCACTTCCCAACCACTGCGTCTGCCCTGCAGAACACCATTAATTAACCCTGCACCAGAGCAGGGTTTGGCTTCCCTGCTGAAGCCCCGGACAATTAAAGATGTTAAGGATGACACAGCCCCTGGGCGTCCTGGGAAATGGGCTGAGACCACAAATTCGTTTCACGTCAGTCACTACCAACACGCCAGAGCCTCTGGCCACTGCAAACAAAACAGGCTGCTCCAAACTAGAAGAAAAACAGGAGAGGGATATTTTCTCTTTTTCACAATAAAAATGGATCCAGCTTCTTAGGTGGCACCGCTTGGTTGTCAATATTGGGACCCTTTCTCAGAATCTCAACAGACAAAATAAAAACAAACACTGACCTTTCTTTTCCAGCCAGGTGTAATCCAGACAAATAACAAATAAATAGCAAATAACAAATAAATAACAAATAGCAAATAACAAATAAATAACAATCCAGACAAATAACAGGATGTGTTTATCTGGTAGACTTCATTAATTGCTTTCACAGCCATCCTTCCAAGGCAAATGCAAGTTAGAGGGAATTCTTCTAGTGGCCAGATCCAACCCTGGAATTCCCAGCAGGATCCCAGCTCAGTGACCCTGGGTGTGATCAGCAACACAAATATAAGAAAGCAGCAAAAGTAGAAATCTGAAAGAAAGGCTAGGACTGGACTTTGAGCTGGTTCTTGAGAATAATTTCTTAAATTCCACATTTTATGGGAAGTGTGGGATCCATCAGGATTAAAGGTCACACCTCACTCTTCCCATCATCCATGGTAACACTGCTGAGCCTGTGTTGAGCTGCACATAAAGTGATCAGAGAAGGACGTTAATTACTTCATTAAAGTGCTTTGTGCTCTCTCTGGTGATGCTGTACCTGGGAATTGCAGTGGGATCAAAAACAGGAGAAGTCTGGAGCTGGTCTGGACCATGGAGAAGCAGAAGAGGCCCTTGGTGGGAGCTGTGCTTCATGAGTCATTCCTGCTCCTATTCTTGGACTTCTTTCAGGATCTTTCCATACCCTTTCCCTTCAAACACAAGCATTCAAAAGTACAAATACAACACTGGGTGATTTTTAAGATCCCTTCCAACTCAAACTGTCCTACAATTCCATTCCAAAATGCATCCACCATCACCAGGACGTGCCACACAAAATCATCTTTTCCAAGATCTCCTGGTGCTGGTAAGACCATGACACACTCACTGTAGCCTCTGATCTCCTTTGCACTCTGATACAATTCCTACATCCTGCAGCTTTAGGAGGATCAAGTCCAGATTCACAAATGTCTCCTTAAAATACATGAGCCACGTTCAGAAAAAAAAAAAAAAAAAAAAAGAAAGAAAGAAAAAACCCACTGCAAAATCTTCTGCAAAGACCAAATATGGTGAATTCTGTTTCTGTCCTTTTCACCACTCACACTGGTCCATCACAGCTGGAATTATTCGTGTGTCTTCAGCTGTCCCTAGGAAATTCCCAAGGAGAAAAACAGCCAATAACCCATATCAGCTCTTCTGTAAAATCCAGGATTTGGAATAGATGAACAATCTGAGGGAAAGTTCTGCTCTCTGTAGATATTATTATCCCAATTATTACCCCTGACAGGATTTGATTTCTGCCCTTGCCACCGGATCCAAGACAGGCAATACCAGAATAAACTAAGATAAACTAAGAAAAATTTGGTTTGGTTTTTTTTCCTTCTCTTCAGCACTGAATCAACCTCAGCAGGGGAGGATGGAGGAGATTCCTTCACCCTTGCTGGGATCTTTTAGTGCTGGGCTTAGCCAGAGGCTTTAAGGTCTCCAAGCCACCACTGCAGGACTTTAAATCTCACACTCCCAGCAGCATCCAGCTCACAAACGTGCTCTATATGCAGGGCTGGTGGAAAGGAGTCATTCTCCCAGAATAATCCCCATTCCCTCATTCCTCGGGGTCCTGCCCTGCCGTGGCCCCAGGCTCAGGTTATTCCGTGTTCCTTCGGCTCCTCCGTGGCCCTGTGTGAGGTCTTGCTGGAGCTGCAGCTGGAGGACAGCCAAGGTGTCAAAGGGACACCTTTCCTCGGAGCTGTGGAGTGGAATGTCCTCAGTTTATGAACACTGGAGCAATTCTGGCTCTACGGCCCTCGTGAGCACCATCAATCACGGATTTTCATTTCAAGCTCTCCCTACTTTTTTTTTTTCATGGCACTTCCCGTGGCTGGGTAGGAGAAATGCTGTCACTGCCACCAGATTGCTGCAGTTCGCTGGAGCTGCTGGGCTGGGTGATAAACTTATTTTTAATACTCGGAGTGGAGGCTCCAGCAGATTCCTGATGAGGATTTTGGAAATCTGAGAATGAAAAAAGCCGTCTCGAATATTCCAACTCAATCCAAACTTAGTGTAAAACAGGATTTGTGTGACTTAGTGTTATGGTGGACTGCTTCTCATGGATAAAATTATGCAGCTATTTCCCCAAAAAAATCCAGAGTACTAATTAGATGGGAGACTGTGGGACATGGTTCTAATATCTGAGGTATTTCTAATTTATTGATTTGTTGATCTGCTGCTTTATCGATCACTTAAACAGCTCTAGACATCAATGCTGAGATTTTTAATTATAATCTCAGGGGATATTCTCCATTTTAAAATACCTTAACCAAGAAAAGAAACAAGTAAAAAGTCTGAAAGACCAGTTCAATTCCCTACAATTGTTCATTCGCACACTTTTTGGATAGTAGAAATTAGAATATTATATTATTAGAATATTATAAGAATTCAAATAACAACAGGCACAAAGCTACCTAGTCCAGAGCACGAGTAAGGACTGTTCTTATTTTCTGGAATTACTCAAGAAATAACCAGAATAGAGTTGTTTATTATCTCCTAATGCTTTGGAGATATTATAATTTATTGGTATTTTCCCTTCAAAATATTTCTGCCCAAGCAAAATGATAACTTCTTATTTAGAGCATGACAATTCTTGCTCGATTAATCTGTAAATGTCACTTAGATGAGATTGTTCAGAAATTTGTTTGATTCCAAAGGATTCCTGGGTCATTGTTTGCGATGGAAAATTTTCTGATGGAAAAACATCATTTCATCACGGAAAAACTCGTTTTTTCAGGAAGATACTATTTTAGACCCTGTTCAGGCTCAGGGTATAACTTCCCATCAGAGCCTGAAAAATATTCCCAAGTTTGGGAAAAGAGACTGGATGAGCAAACCAGAGTTAGTGACCAATTTCTGGGATTTATGATGATGTAGAAATTTTATCCTGTAGGCTCCCTTCCTTCCCATCTCTTTGCCTTTGGAGTTTCTTGGTTTCCTGAAAAGTTCTGCTGACTTCAGACAAAGAAATACGAAATTTCTCAGTTATCCAGGTAGAAAACAAAAAATGCTGGCAGCAACTTTCTGACGGGTATGGATTTTAAGATTCCATTTCCTACAGTTCAGACCCTGACGGTAATTCCAAATCCAACCTGTTTCATTTTTAGACCCAGGTGTGAAGGACACTTTTCCAAGTGGCAGTGGCAGTCCCCAGTCCCAGGAGAGGGCTCCTCTAGCAGAGCGAGGAGGAGCAAGCAGAGGAAGGCTAAGGAGCCATTCCAACAAAATCAGGGTGAGACCACACTTCCTTCCTGGGTGCTCAGGAGCCTCAGCCTTCCCAAAATCCCCAGGGGATAGGGAGATGAACCTCACCCCTTCCCAGGCCAACATCTGTCCTTGCCAGAGCTTCCAGATCCTGAGTTATGGCGCAAAGTTCCTCCATGACTGTGGTGCTTTTGGCTTTCCCACCCATTCTCTTTCCCAACACAACTTAAGCCTGCCCTGAACCGTGGCTGGCAGCAGATAGAATTGTGTTGGAACCCAGAATGCAGAGAATATTCCTCTGCATGCTTTAAAGGATCCAAACCCTCTGACAAATACTGCTCATAACGTTTGTCCATGGAAAGGGCTTCCCAGGCTTTGGGATGAAACAGAATTATCAGGAATGTAAATTAGACAGTAGCATAATATGTAATTTATCCCAGGGTGAGAAATGTAGATTTTGGATTTGCTAGAATGGTAAGTAGATGAAGACAGGATGAAGGATCCTCATGGCTTTTAGGCTTCTTCCTTCTTCTTCATCCACTCCATATCCTGCAGTGTCGGTGGCACAGGGTGATTGGTTGGGATTTGTCACAGTGCAGTGTTACATGAATAGAAGTTTAGTTAGTTATTGGTAGAAAAGTAGAACAAATGCACGTTTTGGGTGATAATTGGGTAAATTATCTTTAAGAGAGCCTTCAATCTGCGTGTTGGGGGCTCTTTGGTGCCTTTCTCCTTCACGCTAGGCTGGTGTTAAGCCTGGTGTGCAGAAATTGCTGATAAGAAAAGAATAAACAACCTGGAGAATGAGAACAACCAAGAGTCCAGTTCATTTCTTTACCTAAACGAAGACTTAAAAGACAATCCTTCCCTATCAGGGGAGGGTTATGTGGGAGTAATAACTCCTACAGAATTGCAGAGGATGAGTCCCCCCAGCAGGGAGGGGATCAAGGTGCACCCAGGGATTTCCCCAAAAAGCGCTGTGACCCCTCCAGCCTTCCCAGATGTCTCCACGGCCTCCGCTGCCCGAAGATCCCGAGGATTTGTGCTGCCCCGAGGGAAACAAGGAGGGCATTTTCTCTGCCTGTCCCTTAATTCAGTCGGCAAACATTCCCCACACAAAACAGCTGGGCTGAGAAGAATGGCTGGAGGCACCATCTTGCGTTTGCCCAGTGGATTAGCTGGTAATTGCTGGGTGTCTCAAATGCAAAAGGGCTCCTGACTCCTGTGTATGGCAGGACAAGGCTTGGTCTTTATTTAATTTATTGGTCATTATTATTTTCCTCCCCCTTTCTCACCCTGACCTGTTTCCTAAATCCTTTTCCTCGGGAGGGAGAGGGAAGCAGGGGAGGGTTGTGGGGTTTTCATTAACAAAGCCTTGTCAGCCTAAGAGTGACTTTGGGAGGCAGGATATTGACCTTTGTGGCTCCTAGTGCCACAGTACAACACCTATTCCCACATTCCAGGCTGAAAAATGGGGAAAGGATGGGTGGAAAATACCACTCATTGTCCAAAATGCCTTCGCTCCAAAGGAAACAGAGGTGGTTGCAAGGGAGGTGAAGAGACGTGGTTAAAAAAAGGAACAAAATTAGATTTGGGTGGATTTTTTTTCTGGGGATGTGCAGAAATTTCCAATGAATGGAGGAGCTCTGGGGTGATTTATCATAATGAGAATTTCATCTCCTCTCCTTGACTTCACATCACTTCCCACACCCTCCCAAAATTCGTCTGCTTATGACTCTTATCAAGCATTTATCACCCAGGAGATGGGGGTAGGGCAAAGGCTTCCCTAACCAGAGCCAGGGAGGAGCTGGACATGAGGTGGGCAGCGAGGCTGGGAGAGCTGGACCTGCTCATCCTGCAGAAGGGAAGGTTCCCAGGAGATCCTAGAGCCCCTTCCAGCCTAAAGGGAGCCTACAAGAGAGCTGGAGAGGGACTTTGGACAAGGGATGGAGGCACAGGAAAAGGGGGAATGATTTTAGGCTGGAGGTGGGTAGATTTAGATTAAATATTAAGAAGTTCTTCACTATAAAGGTGAAGAAGCCCAGAGAAGCTGTGGCTGTCCCTGGATCCCTGGAAGTGTCCAAGGCCAGGTTGGAGTAGCCTGGGATAGTGGGAGATGTCTCTGCCCATGCCCATGGATCCAAGGGAGGATCTTGAAGGTCCCTTCCAACCCAAACCATTCTAAGATTGTAGGAGCAGCCCTTCCTTCTGGATGAAAACCCCATTTGTTTTTCCCTGTGGGAAAACAAATAATGCTGGAAGACAAGAAAACCTCTCCTTGTGTCCAGAGAGCAAACAAACTCACCCCACCAATCTGTCCCAAAGGGTGACAGCACCCAGGACAAGCCAGATCTGTCCCCATTATCTCCCTAAAATATTTCCCTCCTTGTACCTTGTATGGATGTTAAATTCTGATTTCATGGGTCCATGAGCATAAAATCATTGGAAGTCTTACTGTTATACACATGAACAAGGAAGTGGGAAAAGGAGGGATTTGGGCAGAGCAAGGAGAAACAGACCAATAAAATAACCAATAAAATCAATTTTATTCTGGAGGCTCCCTTCCTTCCTTCCTTCCCATCTCTTTGCCTTTGGAGTTTCTTGGTTTCCTGAAAAGTTCTGCTGACTTCAGACAAAGAAATATCAAATTTCTCAGTTATCCAGGTAGAAAACAAAAAATGCTGACAGCATCTATCTGGTGGGTATGGAGTTTAAGAGAAAAGCTGAACTTGGCCCTATATTCCATTTCCTACAGTTCAGACCCTGATGGTAATTCCAAATCCAATCTGTTCCATTTTTAGACACAGGTGTGAAAGACACTTTTCCAATTTAATAACCAATAAAACCTCGGCCAAAAAAAAAGAAAAAAAAAAAAAAAAAAAAAAAGAAGGAGGGACTTTATAACATTTGAAAGTCACCACTGATACCTGTGACCTGACAAACATCTCAAAGGTTTGGTTTGTACCTAAAAATGAGCCAATGATGTTTCCAGCACATCCTTTCCCACTGATGCAGACTGGGACATTACAGCACTGTCTGACCACGGGTTGGTTATTTTTTTTACAGTGCTTTTTTACCAGCAGCAGTGACAAAGCAAGGAACAGTGACACAACTTGTCAGAACCTTGGTGGCTCCTGAGAGGCTTTAATCTGGAAGTTTGTTTTCCATGTAAAAAGATGGAAATATGTGAAAACAAATTGATTTTGATAACACTTTATTCTAGGGAAAAAAAAACCCAATAGAAAATTGATACTTTAAGATGAAAATTTCCTCGTCTGCCATGTGCAGGGTGGAATGATTCATGTTATTCAAGCAATGTGGGGGAGAGAGAGGGTAAGGAAGGGGATTAACGTCTTGGGAAAGTTTACAGTGTTTTTGAAGCTACAGAATTCCCTTCAAAGCCAGAGGCAGATCCCACACGTTTTGTGTGCCTTCCAGTCTGCCCCTCCGGAGATGACTGCGCTGATACATCCCCATGCAGAAACCCAGACACCCAACTAATAATTAGAGTTCATTACTGCAGCCTCAGGAAGGCTCCTCGTGTCTCTCTTAGAGCCCTGACTCCCCATCTGCTCTGGGGGCAAGTGAGAAACCAGAGGCTGTGGCTGGAGATCTGAGAGCTGGGGAGGAACACGCACAGAGCTGCTGGAAAATCTCTCCTTGGTCCCTTCCCTTGGTCACATCCTGGCTCCTCTGCTCAGGCACCCCACTTTTAAACCTTTCTTGCTTTACGTCCATGCGAATTAAACAAAATAAACCAAGGCAAATCAGCCCTGACTAGATTTGGGTTTGCTCCCTTTCCGCAAGACGCACATCAGGGCTTTGCTTGCAGCACAGCCAAAACCAAAGGACAATTAAACTCCAGGTTCCCTTTTAAATTAAACATTCCCTTCCAGGTCGTGGGTTCTGCTCCAAACCAGACAGTGAATCCACCAACGGGTTGGTAAAAGAGTTCAGAGTTGTGGCACAGCTCCCCAAAAATCCCCCTCATGCCCTGGGTTTCAGGGATGTCCACCCAATGAACTCGTGCTTCGGGATGGGAACATCCTGACTTTTCACCAGGTCTGCAGAGGGGGAAGGATATTTGTTATTCTTGAGGAATTTTATTATTTTTTCCTGGATTCACAGCGGCACAGAGGCTTGGAGGAGCTCGTTGCTTTGCTAATGTGTGGTTTGCAACGAGAGCTGTGGAAAGGCTCCTTGAAGGAAAACCAAACTGGCTTCGGGAATGAGCCAAGCCCAAGTGTTTGGGAGGGATCTGGGGAAGTGGATGCAGAGTGGGGAGGGGGAGAGGTAAAGGAGGGTAACAAGAGCTGTGTGTGGTACTTCCACACAGAGAAAAAAAAACTCTTGAGGAATGGATTTGGGATTGCTCCCTTTGGAAACAGTTGAAAAAAAAGGGAGCAGAAGGCTGCATTTAAGAAGAGGTTAGAAATGTTTAAAGAGCAAATAGACCCAAAAAACCCCAAACCATGTCCTTGAGGGCTCCTCTCCCATCAGCATTCCCATTCCAGGAGAGCACACTGGGTAAGGCTACGTGACCAGCGAATGTGTCCTGACCCCAAGTGCACCACAAGAATAATAGAACTCATATTGTGCTTTCCTCTGGTAGAGTTCAGAACACTTTATGGGAAAAGTTGTGTTTTCCACAAAAAAAATGTTCTCCAACAGGAACTGGAACCGGGAAAACAAAACAAAACAAACCCCAACTTTTAGAAATTTTCCATCTAAAATATAAAAATGGGAGAGAGAAGCATTTTAAAGAGGGAAAAACAGTTTTTCTCAAAACCAAAACATTTCATTTCTGAGAAAAAAAAAAAAAAAAGAAGAAAAAAAACCAAGGCATGGGGGAGGTTCAAGTGGCTTGTCCAGAATCCCACTTGGGACTTGCACCTACATCTCCTAAGCCACAAGTGAGTCTGTCTTCAGTTAAACTGTAACATCAACAGTGATTTCAGGCAAATGCTGACAAAATTAGTCCAGTTTTACTGGTAAAGGTGCCAGGCTCTAAACCAGCCCCTGGAAGAGCTCTCCTTGCCCACACACGTTATCCAGCACTGGGGTGGAAGAGCAGAGAAGAAAGGAAGAGCCCAGAGTGAACATTTACCCCTCTGAACACCCACAAGCCGTTCCCAGGGCTCCCAGGTCGCTGCTGCTCCACTTAGGCAGCTCCTGGGAATGAATCCCCTGGAATGACACCGAGTTTTGGCCCCTCCAGGACCTCCGGGTTTTCTCCTGAGCAGACAGCACGTTAATCCTGCACGGAGTTTTCCCAGAGCACAGGGATCATGTCACGCATGGAGACTCTCAAGATGTCATCTGCCACTTCAGAGGGACCAAGAGAGCCAAGAATAGCAGAAAGCCAGAGCAGCACATCCCCCTGGGTGCTCCACGGCCGGGCTTGAGCCTAAGACCTGTAATTTTCACACCATTTCTCACCACCCTACACTCAGACAACTCCATTTTCCCGGCTCTGTGGTCTGAACACCCAGATCTCCAATTTTTACATTGTCTTCTCATTCCGAAGGGCTGGCAGAGCCTGGAGGCAAAATGCTTTCAGTGCACTGTGTTTCTTCCTCTGATTTATATTGGCTTCTGGAATTAATTTTTCTGTTTAATAATTATTTCATTAAGCAAAAAGGGGTGAGAACTCCCCAGACAATGACATGGATGGGTTGATGGATGTTCCATGATGGTTTTGCTACACAACAGCTGTGAGAGAGGCGGGATACTGAGAACTGGAGAGGAAACCACAGCGGAGCGAGGTAGAAAAAAATCCATCCTACCTCCTTTCCACCTCCTCCTTTCAGGGGGAGAAGAAATCTCTGAAACTTTCAGTCCTTACCCATCATTTCGAGCTAAACATGCCCACTGCTCCAGCTGATAGAGAGATCATTTGTGTAATCAAAATAAAAAAGGGAGGAAAAAAAGGAGGAATTTTTTATTTGGAAGGTAAATTTGTAGCTTGGCTGTTGGACCACGTGTGGAGTGACCAACGTAACTCATCTCTCAGCTGGAACCAGTCTCATTCCAGCAATACCCTCACCCCAAATGAAGTTAATTTATTCCAGATGGAGAGATTTTGAAAGAATTTTACACCTCAAACCAGCACGAGGTGTAACCAATCCAATCCTTCATCCAGTGGGACAGTAGAGGATACAGACAAACACCTCGTAAGGTGGATTTCTTTTCCTGCCTTGGTGGGAATTGGAGCAGAAGTGCTGGATCTGCAGTGACACAAAACCCAAAGCTTGGTCTCTGCAGGAGGATATTATTGCTTTGGGTTGAGGATGTATTGTTCAGACATAACAGTGTGGGATCCTGCCAGTGGATCCAATCTCCAAGGTTTTCAAGCCAAACTGGCCTTAGATATCTAGATTTTACTTTTATTTCTTGGTATCTAAGCGAGTTCAGGTGCTGAAGACTCAGTGAATGCTCTTTCTATTCCTCTTGTGGACTTCTAGAAATCATGCTGGAACCAGCTCAGCAGCCAGCCCTGAAACACAGCCTGACTACAGAAGGGTTAACACAGCACCTAAGGCACCTCTCCAAAATGCAAATGGATTCAAATCAGACTTCTGTGTTATTCACTGGCAGATGCAGACTCAGAGAAACATCATCCTTTACCAGCCCAGTGGCCAACAGCTCATTGCACCCAAATCCTCCCAGGTTCAGGAATTTCGTAGAGCAGATTCTTGGTGGGATTATCTGCAGTTTTTGAAGGATGGGTCTTTCACAGAAGCCTAAAAACAAGATCCACATGAGGCGAGCACCTGTCAGCAACTGAAAGCAAGGAGAAACTGCAGAATGGTCGGGTCTGTCAGGGGCGTCTTCTCCAAACTCCAGCTAATCAGGCTCAAGGGGATATCCCTGGATTACAACGAGGGGCCCATCCCAGTCCTTTGGGTGCCAGCCCTCGTGAGAGATGAGGGATGAAGGTCAGCTCCAAGGATTCCTCTCTTAGAGGAGGAAGATGTTGGTGCCGGCAGCCAAAATGTTTCTTGGGCTGGAGCCCGAGGGATCTTCTGGGGATCATCTCCTGCCTTGTTTGTCCTACTTTTGGAGCGGGAATGTTGTCTGAGAGGGGCTGTGTCAGAACCCTGGGCACAGAGGATTTCAGGCTCTCTGTGCTGCCAGGGACTGATCCTCACAGACACACTGCATTTGACCTGAGGCCATGGAAAAGGCTTCCAAAACTGAGTGACAGCACTGAGATTGTGAGTGTGGAGTTCAGTAGATGAATGTTATATCACAGGGTGAAAAAATTAGGATTTAAAGTGGTGAGTTAAAACAATCTATATGTAACAAGATGGAAGGTTTAGGGCACAGCCTTCTTCTTCTTCTCCTTCACAAGTCTGGGTGATTTTGTGTGATTGGTTAAAAAATTCCACAGTGCAGAACATACATGATTAGCTATTGAGTTAGAAGTTAAAATAAATCAGTTGTCATCTCATAAGTGGGTAGTTTAGGCTTAAAAAGACCTTGAAGACAGAACTCTGTGCTCCATTTTTGCTCTGGTAACTCAACATGGAGAAGCACTCCTGGTCAGTGAGGCTGTAACTGAGATAAGAAATAATAAACATCCAAGTCTCAACAAGAATTCTGTCTCTCTCGCTTTTGATGCTGACCCTGAGAAGAAAAACCTGGTTAAGCAAAGGGATTTGCCACAGGACTGCACATCCAACACCCATCCATCTCAGCAAGGCACCTCTCAGAGAGCTCTCTTACCACCCCAAGGATATCTGTTGAGCCAACAGATTTCAGGTTAAGATCTCAACCAAATGGAATTCACTTTTCCAGGTGCTGTATCCATCCCTTAAGCACCATGATGCACATCCTGGCATATCTGGGGTGGAAGTGAAGAAAAATGTATTTTGAGAGAAGGTCCTAGTGATTGGAACAAAAAGAAAACTGCACGAATTTAAATTAAGATCAGATTTGCTCAGAAAATCAAATAAATACCAAAATCTGTCTATCCACATATGAACTTTTCTCTTACACTTATAAAAAAATTAAAGGAAGAAAAAAATCTCAATTTGGCTTGGATTGAACCGAGTTGAGTATGAAGACCAAAACCAGTCACTAATTAATGGTGTCTCATTTGCTGGTATTTATGCACCATAAAAATTAATAAGGGACTTCTCTGGGAAAATAAATGGTTAGTTGGAAAGCCAGCTTTGGCCTTTGGTTTTTTCCTGTTACTCATAACTTCTCAATGAGATTCCTTGAAACTTTGAGCTGGTTCCTCCCCAGGAACTTTTAGCAACTTCCCAGAGCCAACATTTCAAATGAGGAATTGATGCAGCCTCCCTGATATCAGTGGAGAGAGATTGGGTGTAAAATTTACCTGTTTATGTTCATTTCCAGACCTTATATTCTCAAAAAAAAAAAAAAAAAATCAGGGAGAACACTCAAAACAAAATTTTCAGAAGTTGTAGAATTAGGTACATCTATATGTATAATTCTCTGCATTTTAAGATTTAGGCACTAAAACTTCTATTTTTAACAATGGCAATCACCTGTAGTGGTCACATGGAAGGCAGTAGGTGTTTTCTTTCCTAAAATAGGTCCAAAACTCGGGAACATCTCCAGTGAGCAATGGAATCTTACACTGACACAGTTTTGTCCAATTTCCTCATATAATCCATTCTGCCACGATACAAAATATCTACTTAACCCTTTGAACAACATGGTTGTGATTAAATGTTGTATCTGAGATGAAAACTCCTGCTTTCCAAGAGTTGTAGATGTGGAAGCAGAAGGAGAAAGCCACTCAACGCGGCAAGGAAGAGATTGAGAGCACAAGCAAAGACCAAAATCTGGGATATCAGATATTGCCTGCCTCGCTGGCAGAGTTCCCACACTCCTTATCAGCCTCCCAGCCCCTCAAGAGACAAATCCATTCCCCCAGCAGCATTCCCACCCGTGGAAGTGACCTGCAGCAGCTTGGGTGGGCTGCAGAGGGGGGAGAGAGCACAGCAAACCTCGGGGTGCTCAGTGCATGTGGAGAAAATGAATCCAGGAGCTCGTTTTTAGGGCTCGATGGGATAAAACACTATTGGAATCTGAAAATCCAGAGAGCTCTCAGAATGTTGGGCCTGTAGCTAAAGCTTAACTACAAGGTTTGATTTGAGACCTTAGAAAAAGCTTTCAAATGTAGACACGAGAAGCAAAAATGCAGATTTGTAGTTTAAACAGAAACATGTTAAGCAAGGTAAAGGAAAGTTTAGAGTTTAGAATTTAAGACACAGAGGTAGTAATAGAGATAATAAGAAGTTTTAAGGTGTAGAATTATGAGTTTGTGCGTCATTGGGTGATTGGTTAAGAAATTCCATGCTTCGACAAAGTGTATAAAACATGATAACTGATTATTGGGTTAAAAACGTGAATATTCTGGGAAAAATCTGGTATTATAGTCTGGTATAATTCTATATAATTCTGGTATTATTTTACTGGTTAATAAATCCTTAAAAGGTCCTTTAACCAGAGGTCTTGTGACCTTCTGAACCACGAGGTAGAGATGTGAGCAGAACTCACCCTCCATGTCTGTGTAGAAGATGAGAAGAAAATAAATTTCACCATCTAAAGCAGCTCAGTAGTCCCATCTCTGATTTCTACAATTCATAAATTCCCTGACAAATGATGCCCCGTAAATAAAATTCGGGGAAAAACTAAAAAAAGAAGAATAAAAGACGTAGCTGAAAGAAGTGAGATGAGAGAAGAGTCGCGGCAGCTTAAAGAAGCTGCAGCCCTGAAGAACTGGAAGAGACTGACTCCACACTGACTGCACATCCTTGCAAACGGGAGCCTCAGATGGAATATCCCGGGTCAAATCTCCTTCTGGATTAAGCAGAGATAGCTTTGGACAGTGTCAGAGCTCCCCTGGTTGACATCAGCCCAGAGCCAGCCCAGGATCCTCTTTGATTTTTGCTGTGTTGTTGTTGTGGGGGTTTTTTCACCTCTGTACAAATTCTCCTGGAATCTTTAATTCCAGCTTTCCCCCATAATGAATCCTCTTCCTGCAGCAGCCCAGCACTGCAGAAGGAATCCTGCTCGGGCATTTCTAGGCAGCCAGGTCTTCTTTGAGGCCTGTGGAGAGCAGCGGGTGCTTGGCTGGGGATGAAAGCAGGAATGAACAATGCTGGTTTATTCCTGATATTTTGCTGCAATATTTCAGTGATGTCAGAGCCAAGCCTTCGGAAAAAAAATATATATGTAGTACACACAGGGTTGGGTCCAGTGGCTGGATTAAAAGAACAGGATTATTTTGATTACCTTGATTTAGAGCACCAGCGGTGCTGAATCATGTTCAGCCAAAGAAATATCACGGAGGCAAAATTTACTCCTCTGTACAGAGAAAAGCAGGAGGGGAGGAGGGCAGGGAGGAAAGAAAAATGACTCTGAATCAAAAGATGAAAATATACACCGGTTCAACATTTTCTCCTTGTAGCGATTTTCTTTCTTAAGCAGGCAACCACAAAAGACAGAGATGTTTAATCCATTAAAAGTGCAGCTTTCTGGACAGAATAATCCGAGTTTTGTCAAGCCACCAGCCTGCTTCTCCCTGGGTGGGCCCAGGCTGGGGAGGGAATAGGATTTTATTTGATTCCCTCCAAACAGGTCAGTGTGCACAGGCTTTGGGGATGGTATCTAATAACCTTTCCTGGCAGGTTGTCAACAGGAGCACAGAGGAAAATGGATTTTCATCTGGGAGTAGCACAAATCCGAATTTTATCTGGCACCACGGTGACAAGAGGGAGGATGACTTTGGGGAGAGGGATGAAGTTCTGCCTCTCTTTCAATGGTTTCCTTCATCAGTCATTCCCATTTTCTTCCAAGGTTTGGAAAGGCAGAAGATCCCCCACCTTTTGCAACAGTTGGATTCATGGAGAGAGGATTTGACAGCCTGGCTTGAGTCAGAGTAAATCTCTGGTGAAAAAGGGACTTTCCTTGAGCATTAGCACAGGCAGGGACAATGAATGGATGGAAATCTCTCCCATCCCTTGATCCTCTCCTCTGGAAGAGGGAGGACGACACCAGGGCCACTGCATGGCAGAATTTATGTACAAACACTGAGGGTCTGATGGGAGTGCAACAGTTATTGGAAAATTAGAGAGGAGAGGAGAGGAGAGGAGAGGAGAGGAGAGGAG
>JAWWMU010000106.1:1863622-1876051 GCA_035048155.1 Cinnycerthia olivascens
TATATATATGAAATTACACCCATGAAAAAGTTCAGGGACTCAAATCCACCACTGAAGTAGTTTTACAAAACTGAGCAATTCCATTGAATTGCTCTGGAGATCCAATGGTGTGCTGGCAGAATCAGCCTCTCTGGAAAAATCCAGTTGAATCCAGCTGGGACAAAAAGTGTTTACAGGACACTCCCCAGTGTTTTCTACAGGAGTTCCTAGTCTGTTATTTAGGGTTTTCCAGACTTGTGGAGGGAGTAGTGCTCGTACTCCATGAGTTAATTCAACTCCAACACATCCGTCACCATCAGAAACCCCAAAGGGTTTTGGGATGGTTTGACATCTTCTCTCCCAGCTCCTACTTAAGCTCCACTGGATTTTTCCAAAATGAGGCTTTTGCCCCCATTCCTTCTTCAATGATAAGGCAAACATTGGAAAACGCTGGAACTAAAGACCCCCCCCACCCAACACACACCCACAGCGTGGGGCAGCGGGGAGAAGAAAAATAACCCACATTTGTTTTACCACCCTAGGTCAAAAGGCCAAGAAGACAAGTTCTCCTGATTTCAGAGTGTTAGTATATTTTATACACTGCCTATACATTTAACACATGTGCCTCGCTACTATTTAGTTATTTATAATTTTTTTTTTTTTAACCACAGGAGAATAAACCTTGCTATTTACAATATATAACAGGCAAGTACTATATCCACATGAACATAAATACAATTTGTGGTGGTTGTTTTTTTTTTTTTGTTATTGATTTTTTTGTCTTTTTTTTTTGCCTTTTTTTTTTTTAAATACTTACAGAAAGCATCCAGGCTTCAGTGCGTGAGTTATAATACACAGAAGAGCTCTTTCACTCAGTAGTTCATTCACTCTTTGCTGCTTTCTTCTAGACAAGCTTGGGCAATCTGCCCCTATTTCCCACCCATCTCTCTCTCTCTCCCCCCCACACTGCTGAACACACCAAGATTCCCTATCCCATCCCATCCCAGCATTTTCTTGGATATTTCAGGATATCCATCCACGCCAACACTCCCCTCTCTTCTGCTTTTAGGGACTCACTCTCCTCTCACACCAGTGCAATGTGGAGTTACTCCAGCGAGGTCAACGGAGACAGAGACACCAGTGAAAAGCAGGAAAATGAGGCCCATGGTTTAAATATAACAATAATAATAATAATAATAATAATAATAATAATAATAATAATAATGCACATAAATTGCGGCCCATCCTTTAATTAAGAGCAGATTTAAAAAAAAAAAAAATAGAAAAAGAAAGAATGGAGCCAGAAATAGTAATTCAGACCCCAAAATTCCTGTTTTGAGCAGGTTTGGATCTGGCTTTACTTTGGAGGGGAAGAGCTATTCTAATTCTAGAACACAAAAATATGTAACAGTGAGTTTGCACATATGTGTGAGAGAGAGAGAGAGACAGAAGGAGAAAGAAAATTTAACATAATACCACATTGAAACCATAAGAAGGTCCTTCTGAAGGGCTTTACAATAAATAAATGTTCAATATTTATATATATATATATTTATGTGTCAGGATGTGTATATTTATCTATATATACACACTGTATAATAGGTTTCTAGGCAATTTATTTTTTAAACCATTAGATAAACTGCTCAGGAGTGACTTTCCCAAAAGCTGTGAAACCTTCCTGGTGCTTTGCCAGGGTGGAAGGTGGAAATTCCACATGTGGGTTCCACCTTCACTCCTCCAGCATTATCCCAACCTCCAGAATTGTACAGCAAATAAGGAAACACCAAAAAAGAGACATTTTGCTTCACTTTTGCAGAACCATGGTGCTAATAAACAGTAACATCCCATCCCTCCCCACGCCCCCTCCTCAAGATTTGATGCCAGGCTGGACTGCAGGTATTTGTTACCAGGAAAACCCCAAATCTATCTTTTCTCTTCCCAGTAGATGCATATGAACAGCTTAAATATTAGTGGCTACAATTTGGGGGAGAAAAATAAATTAAGGAAAAATAAGGAAAAAAAAAGGCTTTGAAAAATAATGATCTGTCTTGGGAAACTGCTCTCATTTTGTTTTACTAATTTTTACTAATGCTTGAGAATCTCCTGTTTTGAACACCAGATCAATGGCTTGTAGAAACTTGGTGGAAATTGCTACTACTGGACAACCAAAAACTGCTACCAAAAATCAAACAAAACACCCTCTGCTCCCCACTTTTTTTTCCTTAGAAAGCTTCGTTCAGGCATTCGCTGGCTGCCTCCAATCCACTTTTATATGAAGAATATTGGCACGCCAAGTCCTGGATTGTAAATCTCCTCTTCCAAGCGAAAATGAAATGCTGGAGGTTGTTATGTGTTTCACAGCACTGGAGTGATCAACCCCAGCAGTCAAATTTCTGGCTTCTCTCAGGTTGTCTCTGTGTCGATTGGTTATTCCAAATCCATGAGTTTGTTGGGATTTAGCAGGTGTGTTTAAAAAGACAGTTCTCGATCTAGTGGTTAAAAGAAAACCAAACAACCCAACAAAACCATCTTAAGGTCATAGGGTTTACATACAGCTTGTGTCATGTACCACTGCCATGGTTTACAGTAAATGGAATGATGACCTAGGAAAGAAAAGTCAAGTCCTCCAGAGGTGTGATCCAGGCTGAAACGGCTGCTCCACAACGCAACAGCCCCGGGTTCCAAGATGGACTCGGATTCCTCTTGTCCTACTCAAGAGAAACACGTCCAAATTCAGCTGGCATAAGACTCAACAAGTTCCAGTTGGGATTCCTGAAGCAGTTACCACAGGTTGACCTCCGTTGGCAAGAGGTGGGAAGAGGAGATAAAAATAAATCATGCTCGAAGTGAAAATGAAACAAAAGTATCTAGTGGTTTAAAAAAAAAAAAATATTAAATGCAAGACAGCGACAGTGCTAAAGAACCTGCATTTGGGCAAATTGTTTTAAATAAAGAATGTGGGATTGGACTGAAGGGGACAGGCACATCTGGTGTTCTGCTGTCTTCCCAACCTCTTTCTTGGATCTATTTCTGTCTGCATCGTGGTGGACCCAACGTTTTCGAGCTGTACGTGGCGACAATGCACGCGGATACAGAGCTGTCATTAAAGAGCTGATGCTCCCAGTGGGTCTCTTTGTCAGAGCCTGGTTTGCTCCATGTGCAGAAACTCCACTGGAAGAACCCATCATTCCCTACAAATCCTTCTCCAGTTTTAGGAGAAATAAATGTCCTCTTCCCACACCACCGCACTCAAAGCGGAAAGATCTTTTCTATCTGCTCAGCTCTCTAAGCAGTTGGGTGAGCTCCAGGAATAAAGAAGTACAGGATATTTATGCCAAAGGGAGTATCTTAGCCCAGGAGTTCATGGAGGATGGCTGAAACAACGTTCCAAGGAGAAATGATCCGTCAAACTGCACGAATGGATGATGAAGGTGAAGGTCAACTGGCGTCTAACCCCAGTGTGACAGGCACTTATTTCCACATGGTTGGACCTCATGAAAATTCAGTCTACAGGAAAAAAAAAACCCAAAAAAAAAAACCAGAACGAAAAAAACCAAAAAAACCCAAAACAAAACAGCAACACAGCTGGGTCACCTGTACCCTACAAAGTGCTTATGTCTCAACATAGCTTCCAGATCCCAGAAGGTCAATCAAACCCTGTTTGTCTCCATAGGCAGTTCTCCACGCGGGCCCATCCCCACAGGTCGTGTCAGTCCTTGCAGGTGTAAACCTCCTCTCTCTGGGTGCACTGCTTGCACTCCACGTAGCAGCACCAACGCACCTGGCACTGGCACGGGCGCGTCACCACCCGGCTCTGCGTGTTGTGCCCCCGGCCGCAGCAGATGCTGTCGCAGTTCTTGTCCTTGTAACACTTCCGCCCCGAGGTCCCGGGGGAATACCGACTCATCAGGCAGAAACTCGGGGAGTCGTCAATGTAGACGAGGTCCGTAGTCCTTGGGATTTGATCGCTGTGGCCGGGGATGGATTTTTTAGGGGGGGAAATGTCGCCTTCCCCTGTGGCCTCGTTGGTGGTGCTGCCCACCTTGAGCGAGGTCTCGTACTTCTGCTTCAGCTGCTTCCCGATCTCGTGGAAGGGGGAGAGCTGCCTCCAGCACGTTCGGACGGTGCAGGATCCCGACACGCCGTGGCATTTGCAGGTGGTCTCCACGCCGGCCTTGATGACCTGCAGACACACACACGGCCCCAAAGAGAATCAGTCATGGAGGGAAGAAAATCAAAACATCAAGTAAAACATGACATTTTCTAGAAGACGCTTCAGGGACACAAGGTTGATGGCAAAACAAAGAATATCTGTTGGAAGCAGACAAAAAACAGATCCCACAGGAAATACTTATTTCAAAAGGCTCTTAGTTCCCAGAGTATGACATTAACCTGCAAAAACTTTGCTTAATTGGCTAATTAAAGAGGCTAGAAAGGTGCAAAAAGATTGTCCAGCACTGCCACTTATCGTGTAGACAGAGATCTGAAAATATGATACAACTAAGAGATTAATATGTATTTTAACACTTATTTATCTTTGCCAACAATAAGTAGGTAAGATACTAAAGTGGAAGAAAAAAGTGGTTTAGTAGAAAGAGGTGGGGTGGTACATGCTCCAGAACAGGTATGTGGACAATTGGAATCTTTTCCATGCCACAGGACTCCAAACCCAAGCACTAGCAGAAGTAATCTTAGTTTAGCATCATCAACTGACTGATACTAAACAAAGGATCCTGTCCTTTTCAAACCAAATGCAATAAAGAGGTTTCATGGCACAAAACCATATCCATCTCCTTAGAACTGGCATTGGAATGTTCCAGCTTCCCTTCTCCAGAGAGAGATTTACACCTGGGATACCTCAATGGGCAGCACAAGAACAGAGAGGCTATTTGGACAGGCACAGACACCCTACATTTTGTCCACAGATTATAAGCACAAATTTGTATTTCTAATTCTCCCATCCTGCCCCTTCCCCAAAGTTAGGTTCTATTGACTTTAAATGGGTAAGGCACAACCACCCCTTAAAACAGCAGGTGAGAACAGAGTTTGTTTTACAGAGTTAAGTTCTCACAAGGTACCAAAATCCTGTTGGAAGTGCCCTTCCTTTGGGCATCTACGGTACCTAAAAAAGAAGAAAACAACCTCCCCCCGTGCCCATGATGGCATCTGGCTACGTTGTGGCCTCCTGACAGCAGAGGACTGGCTGCAGTCCATTTCCTGACCATCCGGTTCTTAATTATTTGGCTGCACAAACCCTGCTGAGCCCCATGTGCAACCGTGCAATAGGTCATGGACTCGGAATTGGGGCCCGGCCCGATTGTGATATTCCAGAAACATTTTTAGAAAGACAATATGCATAAAGCAGCCTTCAGCAGAGCCTGTCCAATGGTCACACTTCATTCCTGTGACAGCCAAAGACCTTTGCAAGTGGAATCCAATAATACACAGTAGCATTCAAAGCGGTGGCGGGTTACAGGGGGAGGGAGATGTGTTGCTGGTTATAGCGCTCAGCTGGGATGGCTTGGGTAAGGGCTGTCACGCTTTGTGTGCCAAAGTGTCTCGCCAAGTCCACAAGAAATCCCACAATGTCAGACAAGAGCGTGCAGAACACATTTCAACACCGGGGGGGAGGGGGGGAAAACCCCAACCCTCACCCGTGCCCTCCCTCGTGTAAAGTCCCGTTTCACCGCCTGTCCAGAAGTGAGAGCTGAGCTCGTGTGAAACAAAGCTCCTCCACCTGATTTCACGCCCACACCATCGGCAAACCGGGCAGAAATTGCTGGGATACTTGGGAAAGGGCTGCACACTGCAGTCATTCATCAGTTCAGGCTTTCCTCAACCTTTCCTCCTCCCCCAGCGCATTTGCATCTGCTCCACCTGGAAAAGGAGACAACCCCCATTGTACAGGAGCTGGGAAAGCAAGAAACCAACGGGAACTGACTTGGTTTGGAGTCATGCCCCTGGACTTGGAGCTGACAGAACAAGGCAGGATCGTGAAGCTCAGGAAGGGAACCTGTTCTCATCAGGAGCCACCTCTCTGGCGCTCTGTGGGAGTGCTGATGTTGCAGGAGCACTACAGCCAAGGCATCCACGTGGGGCTGGTGGATACAGCCCAACACGTGTTGGAAAACCTGATCCTGATGGATTGGCAGCTGGCTGATGGCAGAAGACCTTCAGTCAGGGGCAAGCATGTAGGTTTAGGCACTTGAATTGCATCAGCCAGCCAGGGTTGACCTCATTGAGGCAGACACTTGAGTTTAAACACCTCCGTTTGAGAAACACCTCAGAACTCCCGTCGGAGCCAGGGCAGCCAAAGCAGGAGAGGGCCCTGCAGTGAGGCAAACACCTGCTCCACAGAACAGCTCTCCAGGCTCCCACTGGCAGCTGAGCACATCTCTACCACCAACAGGAGCCTGGAGACCCAGCCCACACAGAGGCACCTCAGTTTAGGGGATTCTGTGAGCTGAATCCCACCCTCTGGGCCAGACTCAGGCGTCTAAATATCTCTACCTAGCACTAACTGAGGTGCTTTAAAATATTCTCCTCACACCAGCTGTTCTTCCAGCAGCACACAGGTCTCTCAAGGGGTACTAATATGTGCATTTAGGTAGATTCGTTCTATTCTCCTCATCTGGGCTCAAAGTTCCACATGAACCCTAGTCTGGATTTTCCTGACTCCCTTCTAGCTCCTTGTTAAGCAGTGGCTGGGACAGCTCTGGTGTCGTGCACTGGTGGATCACAGCATAAAAGGTTTCCATTGTCCCTACCCCCATGAATGCACCAGTTCATGAAATCCAGCGTGTGGATTTTCACATGGCTGCCGTGAGAGTGAGGTGCATCCCACCTGCCCCGTAAACCTTCTCCTGGAAGGACCGGGAAGGGCTCAAGAATGTTACGAGGCAGCAAGAGTGAAAATCCTAGAAAAATTCCTTGCCCAGGCAGCCTCCCCTGCTGCTGTCAGTCACGCTGCAGCTCCTCGAGGCGCTGCGTGATGGGGAACTGCTGCCTGCGGGCCCCAACCACCCACGAGCCAAAATGAATCTTGGCAAAGCCCTTCTGGTTCCCGTCCCGATCCCCAGCTTCCACAACGACCTTTCCTCCTCTTGCTGCGAGCTCCTGTCAGAGACACTTAAATCCACCTCGTTTCTTCAGGAAGCACAGCAAGACTGATCCAAGTCAGCAGGTTGCTTGGAGCAGTGTTGGAGAAAGCTTTGCTGGCTGGATCCTGGGACAAATGTCTGGATCATGCTTTCAAGCCTGGAGGGGCTTCCAGGATAGAAAAATGCAGTATTAATTCCCAAAAAACCTCTTGGTTACATGAGGAAGAGTAAGATTTAACCATATAAAATCATATTTCAGGAGCTGTAGTAGCTCCTGCCTTGTTTTCGAGGCTCATCACAGTTCAGAACCTGATTTCCCTCCATCCTACACAGACCTGAACCTGTTCTGAACACAACACTGAACAAACACTTCATCCACACCAAGGACGTGGCCACCTGCACGTTTGTCACAGATGTGAAGCAGAACAGCTCAGCTTCAATCCAAGGCACGAAATGCTTCATGTTCCCCATGGCCCCAACTCCACAGCTACCACACAGCAGCAGGGTTGTAGTAATTCAGGAGTAACAACAACAAGGAGCATCCTTTTTGTATTGTGCGCTGTAGAGAGCTCCCACCATGAAAACAAAACCAAACAAAGACAAGGGGTGGGTCAGGGATGGCATCACACATGGAAATTCTGTCCTCCCACTCTCCTCTGAACAACCACCTGGTTTGGCAGTCTCAACCAGGACAGTTTGGGAGGAAAATAAGGATTTTGGAGCTATTTAGCTTGACTTAGGAACACAAATTCCCACCGGTCTTGCTGCGAGAACACCCAATACTGACAAACGCAGAAAGAGGAAAACACAAAGTAAGACAGAACCATTTTTCCTGGGGTTTGCTGCTCAGGGGAAATCAGATAGCGCTGCTGGACTGCCTTCCCAACTGGCTTTACAAGGAGCCACGGGGAGAAGGGATCACAGCAGAGCATTGCTATGCAACATGTAATCCTTCCTCCCAACAATGGTGCGCCGCGAAGCTCAGACTCAGTGCCCCCGTCATGATCAGTCTCAGACATGCTGCAACACACAATTTCTCAGTGTTTTAGCTGAAACGCCGAGGACAGGATTCCCATTCATTCCCAGCTGGGTCACGGGGCTCTGGCAGTGGGGTGTTTTTTTTTTTTTCAGACAACTCTTGTCTGGGCAGCAGCAGCCCAGGGCGGACACCCAGCCGTGGGAATTCCTCGCTTATTGCTCCGCTGTCGTCATGGCTGGGCTGCGGCTCCGAGGCTTCAAACCATTCGCCATGGTTTGGGGCAGAGGAGGCAGCAAGCCCTCCAAGGAGGCAGCTCATCCAGGGAAAAGCCTTGCCTGGCCTCGGAAGGGGCTTTGGGATGCTTCCCCACAAATCCAATCCCTTCCAGCCCCCCCCCCCCATGCAGAGCCTTCTTCAATTTAAATAGGCTTAGTCATTCTCTCAGCTCAAGTATTAATGTTTGTCTGGATGGCAGCCATGGTCCCCACATACAACCAGTGGGCCAGACTTGTCCCTTCACGCTGGCCAGTGCCATTGGCTGAATTATAAAAGTTTCACAGATTGTTAGAAGTCGTCCTTTCTTTTTTCTTTCACCTTGTTAAAAAAAAAAAATAAAAATCTTTCCAGCCTGTCCTCAACGAGCTTTTTCAGGAGAGTTTTCCCCTCTCACCACCCTTCCTTCTTTAAAAAATAGGAACACTCATATTTTAGTGACACAGGTATTAAAACATAAACATTTAAGCACAGAACAACATAACCCTACTTAAAATTGAGAACTGCAGAAGTATTTTCTCCATGCTCAGTATTCCTAGCATGCTTCCCATGCTAAAAAAGCTCCACATAAACAACCAACTGCAATCACTTATGGGACACAGCAAGCAATTTTTTTCCAGAGTATTGATTTCCAGGCCTAAGAAAGGCTTTGGCTGAGCCATTCTCAGCCTGAAAGGAGAGGAAAATCCAGAGAGCACGCCTGGGCATTCCTACCTGTCATAACCTGCAGCAATTAATACCAGTGGTGGCCCTGAAAACTGATCTGTATGTTAAGAGCTCTTCTCAGGCTGTTATTTGCTGGGTTTGATTTGTACCTTGGTAAACACGTGATGCTCCATTTCCCACTGCTAAAAAACTGCCCAAAAGGATGCTTTATGTCTCTTTATTTTTATTTTTTTTCGCGTGCACCAAGTGCATTAAGCTCCAAAATAGCAATTATTACACATCATGAGGGTGGAGCAAAACCTGGAGTTTGACTGGAACTGTGTTAACGAGCAGGAACTGGGAGAGACTGGATGGCCAGTGCTTGTAAACACTGCCTCTGCAACAGGAGAGTTGTGCCTCCCTCTGCCTGTGTGTGACCTTTAGTGAGTCACTTAATCTTTCTGGGTCTCAATTTCCCCCCTCTGCCCAACGGAGCTCCAGAAATGAAGAGGGTGGCATGCTCTGATAATGTGTTATGTGATAGCTCATGAAGTTCCTCAGACAGATGATAGCTGGGCAAACATCTCCCTGATATGGAGAGCGCATCTTCCAGCCCTCCAGAGAGATCCCTGCCAGCAGTGCCTGGGGGGAAAAGCCATTCCTCACATGGAATTCCAAAATAAGCAAGTCAACGGCAAGGGAAAGTCTAGGCACCTCCCACTATCCTCTCCAGAGCATCCCAGGTGGTTTCAGGTGTGGCTGTCTCAGGATGGGCCTGGACTTGGAGCCTCCAAGGGTGACAAGGACGATGGCAGGGGGTTGGGACAAGGCGATGTTTAAGGTCCCTTCCAACCCAAGCCATTCCAGGATTCTGTGATCCTTCAGAAACGCTTGCTCTGCACAGACTGAAACATCTTGTGCAAAAAAACAACGAAGCCTCATGAAAGGAATCAGTTCCGAAGCAGGAAACATGATTAAAGAGAGATCTTCTCTTGTTCTCCATTTCTGCCTCCCCATGATTTTGTACTAAACACTCTCAGCTCTCAAGACAACCATGGTTTGTCCAGGCAAAAGTCTGTGTCCTTCCTTCTGGAAGGATGAAGGAAAAAGGCAATGAGAACATGATAATTTTCTTTTCTAGGGTAACAGCAGCCCCTTTTAATTGTGCCCCTTGGATCTGTAAGACATGCTTGACCAGACATACCTCTGGAAGAGGTCAGCACTCCTGGGATTAAGAAACTTAGCAACGCTCCAGAGAGGGAGTTGGAAAGTCATGTTTAATGATACTTTGCTGAGAAACTGGGCAAATTTAATTAAAACATCACTTACTCAAGCCCAGTGGAACTAATTGAGTGCTCTAATATTCCGCCTTTTCATTAATGGGTTACAAAAGAGGGCTGCACTTGTGTGTACAAGGGGGAAAAGGGGGGAGGACAGAGAGAAGATGAGAGCTTTAGCAAGGCTGCCTGGGCTTCATTTAATATAACTCAGAAACTTCATTGCTGGCAACGGAGCTTTAATGCAGTTGACTTCTCCCCCATCCCCTCCACACACACATCTCCCCCCAAAACACCCTCTCCACCCAAGACCCCTCGGAAAGAATGGCTGAATGAGGGAGAGTAGATCTGGCAAAGGAAGGGAAATTGCTTTTTTAATAAGTGGTCTATTCAGAGCTCCTGCTTTTCAATAAAGAGAAGGCTGGAGAAGTCCTGGTCTAATTACCTCATCCTCACACTAGACAAGCTCGCCCTTTCATTAACCACTGAGGTCATATCATATAACTTGGTGAGCCACCACGGGCACAACATGTTCAGTGATTATTTCACTGGTGGCAGCAAAATTACAGGCAGCCCCATCAAGGTTGTAAAAAGCAGAAGTAAAATCATAATTAAATGCGAACGTCTACCAAGAGACACTAAAACTAGGCGGGATAGGATCATGTCACCCTCGCAGAAATACACGGATTGTTTGCTGGTGTGACACCATGGAGAAACTTCTGTGGTGACCAGGAGGGGAGAGGGTTGCCTGCCAAATTAGTCAGTCCTGCACAGGTCCTTTTTTTCCTGGGTCTCAAGGGACTATTTGTATGTTCTGACACGGCTGGGAGTAATTAAGATGGGAAAAATGACACGTAAAGAATCAGTGAGAGACCACCAAGCTTGTGCTGTGTCTTTCGTAGAGACTTCTCCACTCCCACAGCGAACACACACATCCACACACTGCAAGAACTCCAGCTCCAAACTGCTCAGCCCCAAAATGGCACAAATCAAGGCTGTCTGCACTCCTGTACTGCCTTTGATCCGCCCCAAACCAAATCCAGATGAGTTATTGTTCCAATAACCACACTGGGTTAGTCCAAAGCGGTTTCAGACTGCTGCAGTCACTGGGTGAGCAAACCCTGCTCGGTGGTTGCAGAGTCTATGGCAGGAGCTGGTTGGTGAGCAGCTTCTTTGAAGACAGAGAAAACGTGCTGAGAACCTTATTTAACTCACTACCTTCCTCAAGGAAAACATCCATAAACTCAGCAAGGAATGTAGCAGTGCTCTCAGCCTCCATCCTCTCATCCCTGCACTCGCAGTGGAACAGGAGGAAGAACAGAGATCAAACCTGATATCAATCTACCCGAGAGTCAGCAGTGCCAAAGACAATCCATCCTCCACATCAAGAGGGTCAAACTGGTTTCACCATTCACTGGTTTCATTATTCTGGAATCTGAAGCAAGCACTGCAAGTTTTGACTTTGTAGTCACAAAGCCAGCCTGGGTCCTCATCTCCAATCATCACCTCAGTGACACCACATTGTGCCAATGGCTTAGGGGCACATATCCCCACCACAGAGATGTGTGCTCTCCTGATCTTCAACCACCACCCTCCTGAAAGCTGCTTCCTCAACATTCCCTCCTTCCCTGCCTGGCTCCATGGTGGTGCTGTGAGCCTGCTGGGCTGCTTGGCTTGGCTTTCCACCACGCCATGGCACAATGAACTATCCCAGCCGCACAAACAGAGAAATCACTTCAACTGCTGCTGCAAACAGGCAAAGGAAAGCTGTCAGACAGCAATCCCAACTCGGCAGACACGTTGTGGGTGGACGAAAATAGGAACACTGGATCACTGACCTGCAGCAAAGGCCTGTGACTTGGATTGCCAGGAGGGCTCTCGGTGTCGGGACAACCGTCACAACTGTTACTCAGCTGTTTAGCTGCAGATACCACGCTGTGAAACCACTGCCAGTGGCCAGGGTCCGACTGTGCCAAGGGAAGTGGAGGCAGAGGATGCTGGAGAGTCCTGCATCTTCCCCCGGGAGCTAACTCGCAAGGATCAGGACACACAAGGGAAGGTTCAACCCTTCCAGCTCACCCCCGGAGTTCGTTTAGCTTGTGTAGAGCACAGATGATAATTAAGGACACAAATCCTAAATCCTAGAGTGGCCTCAGCCATATGGCCATCCTGACTG
>JAWWMU010000106.1:1876151-1898174 GCA_035048155.1 Cinnycerthia olivascens
GTGTAGAGCACAGATGATAATTAAGGACACAAATCCTAAATCCTAGAGTGGCCTCAGCCATATGGCCATCCTGACTGCAGCTCCTGGGACTGGGAACACTGGGATTTCAGCCAAACCCATCTGGGAGGTGTATTAGCCCTGCCACTGTTGGTGGATATCCCTGGAGCTACCAGGACTTGCCAGTGGCTGCCAAAGTCAGAGCCTTGGAGGTTTTGATCAGAATGCATTGTGTGACTCTGGAATGAGAGGAAAGGACATATCACAGGAACATCCAGCATGGAATCACAGCCTCCACGGGCCACCTTCTCCATTGCCAGTCCCATCTGCTACACACTCAGCCCCAAAAGATGAGACAGAGCAACCCACACAAGGATTGAAACAAATTCCATCATGCTGCAAAGCCCGTTTCACACGTCAAAGAGCTGCCACAGGAGTTCAGAGACACTGAGCCCTTTAATCCAGAGCAGGAAAGCTGTCAGCCAAAACCAGACACCAGCTAAATCCAGGATATTTCTAATCCTGATCTCAGCGCTGTCTAGGAGCATCTGGTAGTGGGGAGAGGGGGAGAGATTTTGCTGGCCAGCCCTGGCCGGTGGCATTCCCCAATGCCCCAATTCCGTCGTGAGGAATGACATTTTATACATAGACACAGCAACAACTGAGCTGGGGTGGCCATTCCTAGAATGCACAACTGGCTGGGCTGCATTTGCCTGGGAAACTGGAGACCCAGGTCCCCCATCCCAGCCCCAAGCCTGCATCCAATCACACAGACAATAACAAGGCTCGAGGGCTATTTCTGGCCTTGCAGCATGTCCCCCTTGGAGGTTGGTGCAATGAAACACTGATCCTGAGCACCTGTGCTGGCCAATCTGAGGGATTTTCGTGTGGGAGCAACTCTAGGCTAGGTACAGCCAAGCATTTATGGGAGAAGGTGGAAAGCTCCTTCCTTTTCCTCCTTGCTGGGATGACCCAGCACTTGCAGACACTTTGTCCTTTTACGTCTGTCACAGAAAATGCTGAGCTGGAAGGGACCCACAGGGATCATAGAGTCCAAATCCTGGCCCTGCACGGGACAAACCCAAAAATCACATCATGTGCCCCCAAGCATAATCCAAATGCTTCCTGAACTCTGGAAGTCCTGCAGGGAAGCACCCAGGCAGCCTCACAGAAGGTGAAAAGAACAGGAAGAGAGGATAAAGATGGGAAAGGAAAAAAGGGAGTCTACAACCAAGCACTGCCTCTTGCTCTAAGTGACACAGAAGGTTTCTGCCAGAAGACAAAACTGAAGGGACTCATAGGTCTGAGGTCAGCCAGAAATTAATCTCTCCACTCTGGCTCCCTGCCAGGTGTTTCTCCAGCCAGTTTTGAGGAAACCTGGCCAAGGAGATGCTACGCTGTCCACGCTCTACTGAACAGCTGCAAGAGAAGCATCCCTCAAGGATATGTCGTGGCAGCATAAAACCCTACCTCATGTAAGCCTGAGGAACCTGTCTTTCCATCACCATTTGGTGGTGTGAAACCCTCTCCTCCCTGTGGGAAACCAGCAGTCTTTGTCTCCACCTCATATTTCCTACACCCGGCCAGTCCCGTCCCTTTCCCTCCGGTCTCGCTCCAATGGCTTTGCACAGTGAAAACCAGGGCATACTCCCACAACTCAGCCTTCTCCCCTCCATCACTCCATTCATTTCCCACCTGACACTCCTATTCCACACCCAAGAACAGCGTTATTACCCCAGAAAAACCCCACAGCAGCGCGACCACCCGCACACCCCGCGGCGCCCTCAACGCACCTTCATGCCCACCAGGTTATTGTGGAAGTCCACCCTGGCTCGCAGGTCCTTGTTGGGCTTCCTCCCCAGGAACTCCTTGACGAACTTGTTGCTGTACTTGAGGTTGTCCCCACAGCCTCCCCACTGCCAGGCCTCCCTGTTCTCCAGGTCGGGGGCCTCGTCGCAGGTGCAGCGCTCCATGCGCCCCGCGCTGCACGCCTTGGCCATGGCGTGGGTCAGCCCCGCCGAGGAGATGGCGTACAGGAAGGCTGTCTCCTTAAAACCTGCAGGGACACAAGGGAGAGGCTTAGAGGAAGGAAAAAACACCAGGAAATGGAGGCAAAACCTACTGGGAGAAGAACGTGAGCTGCGTCACAGAATAGCAGAGTAATAAGGGAAAGGACCACAGTGGGGTGGGCATCTGGTGCCACTCCCTGCTCCAGCAGGGCCATCCCAGAGCACAGGGCTCAGGATTACATCCTGACACCTCTGGAATATCCCCAGGGAGGGAGACTCCACACCAGTGCTCAGCCACTGCCCAGGAAAGAAGTTCTTCCTCAGGTTTAGGGAGAATTTCCTGGGCATCAGTTCCTGACTGTTCTTCCTGTGGCACTGCTGGGCACCACTGGGAAAGCCTGGTCTGTGTCCCTGATGCCCTCAAAGCATGGCAAGCTCTGCTTGCATCACTGATGGTGAAGAGGGCATGGGGGAGGACAAGGAATGATGGACAGAGGTGGCACAAGCTAGGATTCAGGAATGCAGATGGAATCTGGCCAGCTTGGTGGCTGTCACTCTGTGTCACTCACAGTCTCTGCCTGAAAATGGAAAGAGTTGAGCAAGAGTTGCCCCATCCCTGGAAGTGTCCACAACCAGGCTGGACAGAGCTCAGAGCAACCTGGTCTAATGGAAGGTATCCCTGCCCATGGCAGGGGGTGGAACTGGATGAGCTTTAAGGTCCCCTCAAAGCCAAAGAATTGTTTGACTCCATGAAGAGTTGGACAGGACATGGAGGTACCACTGCTGCTACCAAGGGAACACCAAACAGCAGGAACCCAGCACAGACTTCCAGTGCTCCTCATCCTTCCCTCTCCTCCTGAATCAAATCACTGGGTCCTACCCAGAATTGTTGACAGAAGGTACCTGAGGGCTGGGAAGCAGGAGATGTGTCACCCAACGCAGCACCTCACTCAAAAAAACCAGGTTACACATCAAACCTTCCACACACAGCCTTTCCTTACATCTCCACACTCACCTGCAGGGATGTGACAGCATCCATTCCCCTGGCAGGCAAGTGACACCCAGAGGGACCCACAGCTTTAATCCAAATTATAAAAGCCAGAAATAAAAAGCAAACATGGCAGTATTTATAGCTGCCCATTCTCCAGCTATGGAAGCCGTAAACGACTGCATATTTGAGATGCAATTCCAGAACAGCTTTGGATGGGACTCAAGAAATCCCCCACTCAAAAATAACACAAGTGGATGGTGACAGTAGTGGATATATCTGTGAGCTGGTGTGTCAACCAAGGACATGCAGAGACACTGCCAGGTCATTTTTGGAACTGTTCCTTGGGAGGTTCATGACAGTCCAAGCAAACTCATGTGGCCATTCCCAGAGTTTGCCTTCCCAAAACACTCCCAGGAGCATGAAGACTGATAAAAATCCAGCCCAGGAGACTGAGGTTTGGTCCTGCCAAGGCTCCTGAGGTTCTGTTTCCTCCTAAAGTGTGGTAGGAATTATCCAATTGTTCTACTGCTTACCTGGAAAGGGAGAACAGGAACCTTTTCCTCACTAGAAACAACATTAAAATACAAAAGGTTCAACTCTACACTCACTGAGGATACCACAAAGAGTGGTGAGAGTAAAAATAACAAATTTACTTTTCTCCCTGAAGTCAGACCATGTCCTCTGACAGCCCAGAAACACCTTCAGCATTGCAAATACTTCGCTGGAAGTGGTGAGAGAATTCTTAATTCACACAACAAAAACTCATGGGTATCCAGATGACTTCTCTGGGTAGAAAATGCCTTCTAAGCATCTCTCATTCTTTGTAAACTATTTTTTCCTAGGTTACATCCCAGGTCAGACTGCCCACACGCCTGTCACAGGGATGCCACTACCAAAGACAGATGTTCCCAAGCCTCTGTGCTCCTGGATTGGAGAATTCTTGCCACAGCTACACAGAATGAAGAGGTACCAGTGTCAAACAGAGACTCCTCAATGGGATGGGATGTGCAAACCCTGCCCTGGAGGTCTGAGACTGCAATTATGGCATGGTTTGGGTTGGAAGGGACTCTGAGATCCAGCCAGTTCCACTCCCTGCCATGGGCAAGGCCACCTTCCACTATCCCAGGTTGCTCCAGGCCCCATCCAATCTGGCCTTGCACACTTAACTCACAGCCATCGGCCTTAATTGATTAATTAGGCAGCCCAGATCTCCACCCTGCCTGATGTGAAGCGCTGAATTCGGAGCGGTTGTGGAAGCCCAGCAGAAGGTCAGCGCCGTGTGACCACACCACGTTCCCGAGCTGACAGAAAGCCAGGAGGAACAGCCCATCTGCCAGGTTCTCCCTTTCCATCAGCTTTGTCTCCACTCCTCCCCTTCCCCATCCCTGAAAGCTTCCCAAATTCCCTGTGCCCATCAGCACGGGGATCATCTCACCCCCAGGCAGCTCCCAACCAGCTCCATGTGACATTTGGCTCTGGCCAGATTTTAAAGCCATCTCCACCACGCACTATTTGATTGCACCAAGATATTTTGTAACAAGATAATGAGCTTTAAATCAATGCAGGCATTCTAAGCCCCAGTGCATTGACAGTCTGCCGGCCCTGGCTATCCAGTTTCAGCCATTTCCAAAATTGTGCACGAGGATCCAAAGAGGATAACAAGTCCCTTAAACAATCCCCTGTTATTTTAAGAAACGGGGCTGCATCAGCCCAAGTTGCAAACCAGCAGCCAGGGCTGGTCTGGTGACCAAAGTGTAAAAGTAGAGGGAGAAACTTATAAGTGAAGAAAGGTTTGGGTTTTTTTTCTCCTTTTTCCTTTCTCCCTGCAAAGTCCTGGAGGAGAGGAAACAAGCCCTCAGCGAGGAATTTGGAAAGCTGTGTCCTAGTGGGTGATACATGCGAGCCTTTGCCCTGGGGTATCACTTGCTGCAAGGCTGAACCAGGAACCAGCAGCTCCTGCAGAGGAGGAGAAAGATTTACAGGGCACTGTGTTACTGCTGGGGAACCCCACCTGAAGGATTTACAGCACCGGGGCAGGGCAGAGATGCTGCAGGGACATAAAACACGGCAGAATGAGACAGCAGCAGAGCCCGGCAGCCCTCAGAGCTCTCGTTTATTACACAGGTCCCTGACAAGGGCTGGGCTGGGGGGGGTCTCCGTGGGGTTTTAAGTCCAGGCTGCTCCGCAGTGCCCCTCGAACGGGGCTGCCCAGGGGACAGGCACGTCTGAAGGAACGAGCTGTGGCCTCCAGGTGTCAGCATGAGAAAGTGCTTGGCTTCCCCAAGGCACCACTAATCCAGGGACTCCTCTGGCATGCGGGGATATTTTTAAACGTCTTGCAGCTCTGGCCGGACCTCTTGGGTTTCATAAGGACTTTCCTTGTTTCCACCAGTCAGTGACAGTGCATTAGTTAAGCCCCGGTGCTTCTGAATTACTCCTCCTCACTAATTAGCCCTGCAAACCTCTGCTCTTATCTTTAAGGACTTCACACCCTGGCTTTTCCAGGTCCAGGCCCGTTGCTGAGTGTGGGACTTTCTGGGAGTCACTAAAGCCCTGCAGACCCTCGCTTGCTGTCTGTAAAATGGTGCTGCAGCCTGGAATTAAGAACTGGATTTTACTGGCGAGGTGGAAGGAACTGGATTATATGTGGTAGCACAAAGGAAAGAAATAAAAATATCACCTTCTCCTCCAATACTCCTAATTTCTGGCCATCTCCACCTGAGCTGCTGGGAAGAAGTGTGGGATGTGTGTTCACATCCATGGCAGTAACAGGACACAGCCATTTGCAGGTTTGGCCCTGTACTATGACAGGGTTCCCCTTGCCCCCTCCAACAGGACAGCACAGAACAGTCTGGTTTGCCTTATTTCCTTAAAAAAAGGCATTTTCTCAACTTCTTTCCTGACAGACTGGCATGTAAGTGGGAAAAATAGATAGAAGGAATATATAGGAAGTAAGTAAATAAAATAATAAAGTAAGAGGGGACAGCTTTGAGAGCTTCCCAACCCACTCCTTCAATTTCCAGCAGGAATGGGGAGAAAAACTCTGCTGGAAGGAAGAGTAAAATTCTCCAAGGAGAGCAGCCAGGGCCAGCATTGAGAGCCCATAAATTACCCCCATCAGCACATCCTTCGCCCACCCCTCTCTCCCTGGGATGCGCTCCAGCCCTGCCCAGACCTGGCGGGAAGCAAAGGCCGGCCCAGAGTGACCAGCAGGGCCGGACAGGAGCTCGGAGACCCCCGGGGCCCCCCCAGACTCACCTCTCTTGAGGAGGCTGGCGCGGTAGCGGCCCTCCAGGGTGCAGTTCCAGCGCTCGAAGCGGAACTGGTACTGGCACTCCAGGGCGCTCATGCTGATGGCCTCCACCAGCGTCTCGGCCACGCCGGGGTCGCGCCGGCACATCCGCCGCTGCTTCTTCTCCAGCTTCAGCCGGTCACACACCTTGTAGTGGGCCTTGACGGCCGCCTCCTCCATTTCCGAGGTCAGAGGGAGGATGGTCAGGGGTTCGTTGCCCGTCAGCCTGCCGGGGAAACAGAGGGGTGCCGCGGTGAGGGGCAGGAAAACCGAAAATATTGGGTGAAATGAGGGCGGTGAGGCCCTGGCACAGATTGTTTAGAGAGGCTGCGGTGGCAGCATGCCTGGAAGCGGGCAAGGCCAGGCTGGATGCTGAGCAAACTGAGCTAGTGAGCGGCATCCCCACACCCAGGGCTTGGATCTAGATGGTCTTAGAGGTCCTTCCAACCCAAACCATTCTGGGATTCTATGAAATACAGCCTGAGCTAGACATGGGGTCAGTGGTGGGATTAGGATCTCTGCGCTGAGCATCCCTGTGGATTTGATTTTACAGTGAGGTTCCTCAGTGTGTGTGCAAGGTGGCTGCAGGAAAAAGGTAAGAGGAAATACTCGGATTTATGCTCCCTACCAGCTCTCACAGAGCTTGTTTGGATGTAAATCCCATGCCACCTCCACCATAAGACTGTGTTTAAAACTGAAAGAGGAAAGAAATCATTTCGGGTGCCTCACTGCATGAACTTGGGGAACTGGCAAAAATACACGAGCACCACTGTCACTATCCTGGGCATAAACAAAAAAATCATTTGAGCACATCAAGCAGAGCCAGAACCCAGCTTGGAAAGGGACAGAGGATGATTTGTCCTGTCAAAGGCCAAGAGACACCCTGAGAAAGCACAGAAAGCCACCCTGCCCTCAGCAGAAGAGATCCTGACATAAAACCCAGCGAGCCCAAGGTTGGAGAGCAGGATACACTTTCCAGGAGATGCTGCCAAAACCTTTTACAAGACAGAGCAAGCTCAAAACCTAAAAAAAAACCATAACCCAAAGAATTGTGTGTCTCTTTGCCTTGTCCCCTCCCTCCCCTGCCTTCTCCCAGCACAAGGTCCTTGACTCTACAGTGGGCAACAAAAGATGCCAGCGGACTGTTCCCGGTGTCAAGTGACGAGCTGCTGGAAAAGGACGAGGCTGGCATCGGCCCCAGGGAGCAGAGAGGCTGCAGGAACATCTGCTGGGCTCAGGACAGCTCTGTTGGCCAGGCTGCTGTACCCCACCGTCCTGGCTCTGCCCCGCTCCGGCCAGGTGCCAGTCCACAGAGTCAATGGGAATCGCTCTCCAGGCTAGCAGAGGACCTGGAGACACATTCCCCAGGCCAGAAAGGAAGAATGGCTCAGATCCAGACCTGGAAACACACTGGAATGTTGCAATCCTGCACTGGGAAGCACAGGGGTGGGCTGGGGGCTCGGGCATCTCCAGTGCTGCAGGAGCACTGGGAAAAATGGGGTGATGGGAATGGGAGCGGAGCACTGCTTCACCGCCTTTCCTGAGATCCTGGAAACCCTCTGAAGCCCCACCTGTCCTGCAGGAGCAGTGATTTGCTGTTTTTAATCTCTCTAATCAGTGGGATGCATCCTGCCAGCAGCACAGTTCCTGAGGGCAGGCACTCAGGATGCTTTAACTCCCAAACCTTGGTGCATAATGGGTGTAAAATCCTGACCTGAGTCCCAGCCAGGGATATCCAGTACAGATTCAGTCATTACTGAGGCATTGATGAGGTGATTTAATATCAGATATCTCAGGGAGGGGGCAAAAATGGCTGAGGTGGGATTTTTAGAACAAAGATGGGCAGGAAAATGTCCTCCTTCAGTTACATTAAAAGGTATTGATATCCCCAAAAAAACCCTGCAGTGATAAAAGCAGAGAGTGATTTGTGGGAAACAAGGAAAAACACCCTCAAGTTTTGCTGCCCCCAAAATAAGAATAATAATAAGAAAAAAAAAAAAAAAAAAAAAAAAAAAAATCTGACAGGCCAAACAGCAAGGTCTGTTTGAAGCATATTTTAACCCTTTGATTTGTGGTCTCTCCCAGCTGCTCCCCAAGGAGAGGGGACCTCACACAGCCCTCGTTAGCCCAAGCCCCCAGGAGGCTCATTCAGGAGAGAGGTGCCTCAGTCTGAGCCTCACTGGAGCAAAGATCTGTAACAAAAACTCCAGGACTCATTCCTGGCTTTCATGGTACTCTAAATTTTCTGCAAATTTAGAGTAAACTGCAAATTTTCATGGTTGGCACAAGAGACCCTCAGCTCGCAAAGGAGAGGAGGGAGGCATCGAAACATTTCCTAAACTCCCCCTCCCCATTTTTTTTTTTACAGCTGAGCAGGGATTGCTCACCTAAACTATCCGAAAAAAAAAGCTCCAAAGAATCCTGTAGCAGATGGCTCTCAGAGTGAGGAGGGATACAGGAACTGATCCTACAGCCAAGATTTCTGCAGAGCAATTGGTGATTTTCACCCTCTTCCCACCTTTTACTCGCTGGTGCTTGGCTTTGGGATAACTTCAAATTACACTTCCCCACAGATCAGCCTTCCAAAACTTGCTGATGGCCATCGTGTGTATCACAACAAAAAGTCACCTAAACACACACGAAATAAAGACCCAGGGATGGGTAGGTGGTAGGAAATAGGATTCATGGTGCTTCACAGTGCCACAGCTCTTCTGGTGGAAGAACAACCCGCGTAACACCACGATGAACAGAGGTGTGCCCAGAACTATTGCTCAGAAGCATCCCTGGAGCAAGACAAGGAGTAAACTGAGGGGAAAAGGGGTTCTCCCTCACCAGCAAGCAAGAACTCTGCCAGGTGAAGAGCAGAAGCCACACAAACACACACACGGGCCCACACGCACATTTTTCCCTCCCGGGGCCCTCGGCTCCGCGCGCGCATTCCAGAGGCGCTGGGAGCAGGGGTGAGGGTGGCACTCTGCAGAGCGTGGCATCAATAACAAGGCACAGGCAGAGCCAGGGAGAGCTGCCCCACCTGACACGCTGCTGCATTGGAACCTTTCTAATCCCATAAAGCCCTTTTATGCAACCCTCGGCCGGGTGAGGTCCTGTGAGGCAACGGTGTCAGTCGGACGCTTTCTCAGCTCCTCACAAAGGCCAAGCTGTTCTTTCCAAGGAAATGTTTCAGGGTGTGTGTTTGTTGGTGGTTTTTTTTTTGTTTTTTATACACCCAAGCCACGACTGTTATGATTGAACTGCCATCCAGAACCCTGTGATTGTGTTATTTTGCTCCAAGAAGGGGCTGAGTGGGAGATGGAGTGGACACCTCCAAGTGGAAAAAGGTTGACATGGGATGGTCTTTAAGGTTCCTTCTAACCCAAACCATTTCAAGCTAGATTCCAAGATTCCAAGGGATTATGTGTCCACCAGGAACCTGGGGAGAGAGCAAACAGCTCATTGCACACAGCCCAGGAAGCTTCACCTCTCTGGAAGTTAACTCCAGCCTCTCTCAGAGCAACATCAACCTCCAAGGTCAACACACTCTTCAAAGAATTCAGGATTTTGAATTTCTGCTTCAGAACTTTGCACTTTGGTGAACCTTGTGGGTCCCTTCCAACTCAGGATATTCTGTGGTTTTTTTGACCTAATCTTGCCCAATTTGTGCTCCGAGTGCAGCATCCAAACCTCAGGAAGGGCCTGGCTGCCCTGTGCCACACCCACCATGCTGAGAGGAACCTTTGCAGCATCATTTGTGCTATTCCCCTTCCAGTTCCACCACTTTGAAGCCAGGAAATCAGAAGGTTTGTCACTAATAGATGTCAAAAGCAAGACCCATCTGGTTTGCACACTCTGTTGGTGTCACTCAGCTTCCTTGGTTGTGAGCTTCATCTCAAACATTGCTAATTATATTTTTTTTCCTGGAGTTCAATCACCCAAGGATTTGGGAGAGATCCCAAACAAGCCAAGTTTTTTCATCTGTGACATCATGGAATTATTGCACTTCCAAGAGGCAATTCAGGACAGATCCTGCTTCCTGCTCATCTCAGGGGTCAGGAGTTTTTATCAGCTCACACTTCTGTCAGTGCCCCTGGATTTTCCCTTGTTTAAGTGGGGACTTTCCTGATGAGGATTTGAGCAGGATGAAGCAGATTTAAGGCACCTACACAGACCTGTGAGTGCATTCTCATTTTTGAGGTGCTCCAGAGTTTCCTTTGCAAGTGCCTCTGGAGATGGGATCCAAGGAGAGCTGTTTCCTCTGCTATTCCCATCTGGAATGACAGGGCTGCTGAAATACTCCATTCCTATCCTGCTTCCTCCTGTGTTAGGAAATTTCTCTTTGGTCCATCTGTACCATGACTGAATTAATTCTGGTTCCACTTTCCACATGAATTTTTTCCTGTAGAATTGTCACACTTTCAGTCCTTTCTCTTCTCGTTCCACCACTTTTCCTTTAATAATTAACAAAAGCTTCTGGAAAATCAACAATTTGACCACAAATCTTCACTACAACACCTAAATTAATGATTGCACAGCTCAAGGAGTCTGAGTTATGCTGGACACCAGGCCTAGATAATTTTATTTTGCACCCAATAACCTCCAGTTGCTTTCTCTCTCTATCATCACATTCCCACACCGTGAGTCTTTCCTAAATTGATTAATCACACTCCTCCTCCCACAAAGGCTATTGAATATTTAAGTCCAAGAAAAAGTCCAAGAAAAAAATCTGAATTTCAGGGTGAGAGGTGAAGATTTGATATTTGGAAGAAGAGCTGGAAAAGGCTCAACCACCTCATTCTGCACTGTCTTGTTCAGGTTTTAAAGTGTTTACAGCTTTCAGTGCCCGCATGAACTCTAAACTCTAAAATATCCCAGATCTCTTAGATTACATAAAAATAAGGCTGTGGATTCTCCAAAACTCAGGCTTCCAAAATGAAATCTCAGCAAGCGTTCACCAAGATGGTTCTGTCAGAATTCTCCACCTCCACCTCAGCCCTTTCCCGGTGTAACTCTCCCAGTGATCTCCTGTGACAGGATGTTGTGACATTGTGAGGGTCAGGGAAGGTGACAGGAGGAAAAGTGTTTTTCCCAGCCTGAGGGAATCCAAACCACCCATGCCTTGACAAGACAGAGCTGAAGCCCAGCTAGAAATCAAACCCAGCTTTGCTAAAACTCATCTTTACAAGTTCCACCTTGCCAGTTCTCTTCCTTCCCTCAGGACCGTCCCAACCAGCTCTGCCGTGGGCTCACCTCTCCCTGCCATTGTCCCAGAACAATGGGGCCTGGCTGTGGGAGACCATTCAACAAAGCAATTGGAAACTCCAGCACCCAGTGCAGAAATTCCCATCACAATTATGCCCCAATGGCTGTTTTGATCCTTATCTCCCTCTCATCGGCGTGGCCAACTCGGCCACAGATTTCTTTAGGTGACAACCTCTCAAATGTCACTTCCTCCTTAGTCAGCAGCGCCCAAATCTCAGCTGCAGCTTCTACAGGAGTCACAGCCCCCAGCACAGAGGTTACCACAGCGTTACATGCTCCCAAAAACACAGAGTAGGGGTGACAGGGCCTTCCAACCTCGCAGCATCCCCGTGGGAAGCAGCCAAACCCCACAGCCCTGCTCCAAAGCACAGCACGTGCTTGTCAGGCTTTTCTAGTGGAAGGTTCTGGGGTTTTAGAGGAGAGGCAAATCCTCCAGGTCCTTGGATCGGCTTCTGAGTGATGGGAAGGAGGAGGAGAGAGGATTGAAGTGACGGCACAGGGGGACTTCCAACCCAGCAGATGCCACTTTTCAGGGAAGGAAGCACCAGTTTCCCTGTGGAATCTGCTCAAAAAGATTTTTGGGGTTTTTTTCTAGGGAAAAAAGGTGCAGATTCTTGTAGGTTTCAATCATTCAGTATTTCCTCAACCATGCCTGGACAGATCCATACAGTGGCTTCCTGAGCCTCCTCTCTGAGCATCTTAGGATGGACACATGGACACGGGAGGATCCACAATCTTGGGTCCTACCCAGGGTTTTGCAGTAAAAAGGGAAAACAACAGCTGCTTCTGGAGAAAACAAACCAATGGTGCAAACCTCCAGCTCTTCCCTTTCCAACACAGCTTTCCTGAAAGATTCCAGCATTCACAGCTACCACTCTGATCCCAAAGTTCTTTTAGGATGTTACCACAGAGTTTCCCATTTTAGCTGCAGATGAAGCTCACACAGAAGTTGGAAGATTTCTCCGAGGCTGCTGAACAGAGGAACTTCCCCGGGCCTGCACTGAGGAGAACACTGGACTCCAACAACCAGCAGGTTGTTAAATCAGTTCAGGAGAGAATTCTCTGGGAAAGAGACAAAACATGGATGGTTTTCTCCCAGATGCAGGATGGTTGCTGCATGTATAAACAAACTTCCATCCAATTTCCTGCCAAAACAGGCCCTCACCTTCCCCTGGACAAATTACCGAAAAGTTTGGCATGTAACATATAAAGGAAAAAAATCTCTCAGTGGATGAGCAGGGAAGATGTGACTCATTTCAGGGAGGGCTGGAGATGTTCCCATTCCTGTAGACGACTTTATGGGATGGAGGTGCCATGAGGAGCAGCTCTTCTGGCCCCGTGGCCATCAGGGGCACCACAGGAAAACTCCACCAAGCTGCTGCAGCATTCCCCACTCTTGCAAAGCAGGACACCTGCACAGGTTGTGAATTACAGCTCATGAAGGATTTGCCTTCCCTTCTCCAGTGAGGGGGTGCAAACTCAGAGAGACCTCACAGCAGAGGAAAGAATCCATTTTGGGTCTTTGGTGGTGCACCTGAACCACAGGGCTGAAGAATTCCTCCTCTTTCCCCCTCACACCAAACCTCATTCAGGGAGTTTCCGGTCCATCAGAGCAAAAGACATTTTTATTTTAGGTAAATATCTCAGCCCCAAGACCTAATTTCCCTGGAACAAGCCACTCTGTCCACAAAAAAGCAGGAGCAGAGAAAGAAGGCGGGGAGGGAAAGGTTTGTTTCCTCTCCCCTTCATCCTCTCAAGAATGAAACAGCAATCAGGGAGATTTACAAAGGATTTTCAACCCAACTGGTGCCAGTGGAATGCACGGGCAGCAAGAGGGGCTTTCACTGCCGATTTAAGAGGCATTAGCTCTGCCCCTGGCAGCCTGTGCCAGGAATTATCCCCCCACACTGTCCCCTCCTTGGCTGGACAGCTCCTGGACCCCCAGTCCAAACCCCAGCTCCTTGTCCAGCCACCGCTTATTTTTATTTAATTTAATTTTTAGCCTAACATCATTTCTTTTGGCCCAACATAATTTCTTTTGGCCTGGAGCCTGCTCCAGCATAGGCAACAAGGAGCTGGGAGCTTTGGGGCAGGGAAGCAGGAAAATGGGGAGCAGTGTGACGGAAGATGAAGAATTAACCCAGAGAAGAAAATAAAATGTTTCTTTTAACCCATTAACTCCACGTGGTCTAGAGGGGGGGAAAAAAAGTCCAAAAACCCAAAACGAGACAGATTTTCAGAATATTGAGGCTTTTGTTTGGGGTTTTTTGGGGGACATGGGAATAGTTTGTGGGGGTTTTTTTGACACTGCTGAATATCCTTTCACCCCAGGATCTCAGCTCCATCCCTGACATAGGGTTAGAGAAATTCATGCTCTCAGACACAGGGTGAGATTGCTGAGGTGTGCTGTGCAGGGCCAGGAGCTGGACTCAATTCTTGCAGGTCCCTTCCAAGATATTCCACAATTTTTAATCCAAAATTTGGCCTAAAATGACATCGAAAACAAAGGATGTTTCTAGATGCCATTTATAGAAAATATGCATAATCATCTCCACCTCACTTCTGAGCAGTTTTTGGTGGGATTCAGGACCAGGACAGGACCACAAATGTCATTTGTACAAGGTTTTAAAGACAGGAGACCAAAGGAAGTGGCTCAGGTGCTCAGTGGTCTGAGTTTCTTGTGGCAAACTTGGACCCCATGGGAACTCTGTTTCATCTGCTCCTACCACAAATCCAAAATTCCTAGAAACCAAAATGCCACCTATAAACCTGCAGAAACAGCTTTGATTTTTTGTTCCAAAGAAAATCCAAGTTCATGGCCTTTCTCACCAGCTTCCCTTATCTGGGAAGAGTTGCACAGAATAAATTGCATTTGGCATCTGAAATCTAAACAAAGAGGCCAAAAATCCCCATAAATGTTTGTTCCCTGTGCTTTTTGCACTGATGCTGCTCTTTACTTATTCCAGCAGGTTCACCAAGAAGGAATCAGAAAATGTCACACAGGGAGTAAAGACATTCCTTCAAAAGGTAATTCCATTCCCAAAACACCTCCTGCCCATCCTCCTGGTTCTCTACAGCTCAAGCTCCTGACACAAGGTCTGGCCAAACCCTGCAGATCCAGCCAGGGCTGGAAGCTCCACAGGGAGAGCTCTGCTGGGGCAGAGCAGGGATCAGACCTTTTGACTCAGACCAGGTAGAACATTACAAAGTAATAATAATAATAATAATAATAATAATAAATGGCAGATGTTGAGAACAGAGCCTTTTTTCCAAACTGCACATCATTAAACGTCAAGGCTCACTGCCACTGGATGTTGTGAAGCCCAAAATGATGAACAGACTCCAAGAGGGATTAAACAAACTCAGAAGAGAGAGGCTCATCCAGATGGGTGATGAACCAGGAGGGCTCAGGAAGCCTGGAAACCACCAGGAATGAGCAGGGCATCTCAGGAACCCCATCACGGGTTCCAGTTCTCCTTGGATCCCCCAGAGATCCACGTCTGTGTGGAGGAACCTTTGGTTCGACCCCAGATGGCACCTTGTGTGCTCCCAGCCACCTGCAAGATGCTTCCTGCCCCAGCATTCAAATTTAACATTTAATCCATCTGAAACTCTTTGGGTGATGGCAAGAACAGCCCCGGAGGTGTCAAGCACACACCACACTGATATTTTTGTAACTGGGGCCTTCCAGGGCGTAACGGACCCTTATAAAAGAGAAAAACTTTTTACAGGTAATAAGAAAGGAATAGCACAAGGGGGAACGGTTCTAAATAAAGAGATTCAGATGAGGTGCTACGGAAAAGTTCTTGGCTGGCGAAAAGCAGGTTGCCCAGAGCAGCTGCGGCTGCCCCTGGATCCCTGGGAGTGTCCAAGGGCAGGCTGGATGGGGATTTGGAGCAGTGCTGGAGCCATCCCAGCAGAAGGTGGCGGGTGCCCAGCAGGGCTGCCACCCACGGCAGCGCCGGGCAGAGGGCACGGCTCGCACGGCTCCCGCGGCCATGTGTCAGTGTCAGTCCGTTCTGCCAGGGAATGCAGCTCACTTCCCACTGAATTCCCACTCGTCTCCCTCACACCTCAGCCAGCCCTTTTGGCCACTTCTTGGGGTGAAGGCCGAGCGGCTCAGCAGCAGCAGCAGCAGGATCCTGCCCGGGCCTTTCCCTGCCTTATCCCATCTGTGGGATGAATTGTGCCGTGCTTCCCGAACACTGCCCGGTCTGTTCCCAGCAGATGCTGCAGCCACAGGGCTGCCCTTGCCCAGACCACAGAGCCTGGCAGCCAGGGAAGAAACTCCTTGGAGCCAAGGCAGCAGCTTCCCTGGCTGCCTGGAGATATCCCTGTGCACACACACAGGCTCCAGCAGCTGAAGAGAAAATCAAGTTTACTCTCCCAACAACACAAATGAAATGAAACCTTTGAGGGAAGCACAGCGAGTGCAAAGAGCTCGTGAAGCTCATTCAGACAGAGAAACAACTGGAGAATGAGCTTCTTCCTCCTTCCCCAGCCCTGGTTTTATACCCGGGACCTGGAGGTCGCAGCTGGAAGCAGAGACTGGCTCTCGGTCAACTTCTGGACAAATGACAACTTCTGGAAACAAGCATGTGGATTCACGGAGGAGGGGGGTCAGCTCGCCCTCCCCTCACAACGTTACCAGCCCCTATTAGATATCCCTGGGAGGTCAGCTCGTGGAGGATTGGGATGGTTGGGCGGTTTGACACATCATCTCAGCTATTTTGGGAGCAGTTTACGGGTCTGCAATTCCTCCCCTGCACAGCCCCGATAGCTTTTCCACTCTAATGTCACATTATCCTCGTGGCAGGTTTCAAAACTAAACAGGTGAAAAAACAAACTTTCAGGGTCCTGGACAGAGCAGGATGCACGGGAGGCACTGGGGTGATGGGGTGGTGGAAGTTTATCCTCGCCCTGAGCCCCAACACAGGTTGTGGGAATCACTTATGAGCACAGAGGTTGATTCCTTACAAAACTCAATAGGAAGACACCCAAAGGCTCCTGCAAGACAAAACGTGTCTTGTGAGCAACTTCCTGAAGGAGCCTTGCAGTCCTGAGGCTTCACGAGCCTCAAATGAGACTTTAATGGTCAAATCTGCAGCTAAACAAAGCAGCTCTGGCCAAGGCTTCAAACTCAGCTGAGCCACCAGTGCAGGGGAATCTGTTCTTGCTGCTGCACCCTGGAACAAATTCCCAGGAAGTCACCAACACCACAAACCATTTTCTGCTCCAGATTTGGGGGCACTGCGTGGTCCTTCCTGCCCTGCCACCCCCTGGGCACTGCTTTGCCCTGGGGCTCCCCCAGCCCCCAAAGCCCAGCTCCTCCACACCTCAACTCGTCCCAGCAAGAGGAGAAGGGAGAGAACAGCGTGAACATCTGCCCTCAACCTCCTGACGTTCCCCCACCACCACAGGAACGGCATCACCTTCCTCCAAGGGCTCAGTCCAGGCCCATCCACGGAAGGGAAGCAGATGCTGCGACTGGGGTTAACCAGAGGGGACAAATAAATCAATATTGATGTTTTTAACAGACCTCCGCTACCTTTCAAGTGGGACTTGACTGCAGAGCATTGGCAAGGGCCTCAGGCAGACCTACCCTGGCCAACACTTCAGGTGAACACCCTCAGGATACTTGCTGAGTTCAGCACATACCTGGTTTTTGGTTTTTTTTTTTATACTATATAAAGTCTGTCTGAACAAAGAGCCACATTAGCCAAAACACTCCAGGCCAGGGAAAGCCACAGTTTTATTCTGTGAGTGCTGCTGAGCAGACAGGACTGCACAGCATCCATAAAAAAATGGGAGAACGAGGAAGAGCCATTTTTTTACACAGTGATAGGATAAGCAGAGTTTAAAACTAAAAGAGGAGATATTTTGATTAAATACAAGGAAGACATTCTTCCCTGCAAGGCACCAGATCCCTGGAAGGGTCCAAGGAAAGGCTGGATGAGGCTGGGAGCAACCTGGGATAGCAGGAGGTGTCCCTGGCCATGGCAGGGGAGTGGCATCAGATGATTTATCCTTTACCCTTCTAATCCAAACCATTGAGTGATTTCATGATTTCCCTTTGTCTTAACAGTTTTACTCTTTAGACTTGAGGAATTTTAAAGTCCCCTCCAACCCAACCCAACCTCTGATACTCTGATCCACTTCGAAGCAATGCGTTTGCGCTCAGTAATTGAAAGGAAAATCCTCTGTGCCTTGTATTAAAGCAGCACGTGGGGCACACTCCACCAACCAGTATTAAGGAAAGCATTTCCTTCCTGTATTGATCATGCAGCCACCCCAGAGAGTGGCATTAAAAAGGCAGGGGGGAGGACAACAAGCCAAGTGTTATACATAGCAGATTCTGATTAGATTATGAAACTTTAAGAAGATCTTAACAAGTGGACAGTGTGCATTTTACATAATTAGCTTGTTACTTATAAATGCCTCCCATAGTGCCAATGGCAGATTTTCACCACCTAAAATAGCCTAAAGCTGTCGGATTCAAGAGCTCCTGCCATCCCAATTTAGATCAACTCAAACACACAAACCACGAGGTGGTTTCGTTACACCAAGATTAAGAATTGAATCGGCTCTTGTGTGCCTGGATGGTGGAAGGGGTAAAAGATTACAGAGGGCAAAGACATATTATATCACTGTGTGCCTGGCCAGCCCAATCCTCCCTGAATGTGGCAGCTGTTCCTCCCAGTGTTTTGGGAGATTTCGGGTTGCTTTGGGGGGGACAGAGCCTGGCTTTAGGGCTGGATGTGAAGCTGTGGGATGCCACAGCTGCATCCATATTCATCGAGCCAAGAGCTGCTCGCTGGCTCTGTGAGACTCATCCTTCATCAAACTGGGGCTGTCCCACTTCAGTTCCAAGAACCAGCTCAGAGCAAGCCTCGAGTTACAACCGCTGCCCAAAAAAGGCAACCTCAGGAGCAGCAGAGCAGGTAAAGAAACCATTTGGTTTTCAAGCTGGGGGTGTTTGAGGAAAAAAAAAGTCCCAACAAAAGCAGAGCTACACTGTGTGACTCCTCTGCCAATCCTCTGCATCCCTGTGACTGCAGTTAAAGGGAAAAACATTTTCAATTCTAATTGAAAAGTCATGATAGGGAGTATTGTGAGGGAAAACTCTCCTGGAAAGAGAGTCCACAGGTTTAGAGTTATCCCAGCATGAAAGCATCACCCAGAACACCTTCAGTCAATCCGTGCGAGTCCCCATTTCCTAAAACCCCCACCCAAAGCTCAGAAAAGCAGCAGAGCAGAACAACAGCTCCTAAAGCATGGATCACCCAGAAAAATGATGTTGTATCTTCAGCTGCTGAACAGGACTGAGAGATCAGTGAAGCTGCCATGGTCTGACACTGGGTCCTTTCTATGTCCCACACTGGGCATTTCCAAGTCCCAAAGAACTTGAGGAAAAAGGAAAATGATTCTAGTAGCCTCCAAGAGAGCTTGGGACAGGGACAGGACACAGGGAATGGCTCCCCACTGCCAGAGGGCAGGGATGGATGGGATTTTGGGAAGGAATTCCTGGCTGGGAGGGTGGGCAGGCCCTGGCACAGGGTGCCCAGAGCAGCTGTGGCTGTCCCTGGATCTCTGGCAGTGTCCAAGGCCAGGCTGGACACTTGGAGCACCCTGGGATAGTGGGAGGTGTCCCTGCCATGGCAAGGTGGTGGCATCAGATGATTTATCCTTTTCTAATCCAAACCATTGAGTGATTTTATGATTTCCCTTTGTCTTAACGGTTCCACTCTTGAGACCTCAGAAATGGGGGGCAGGTTCTATTTCCCGACCAATCTCCAGCACAGGGTTGGGATCTTTTCCTTTAGAAAGATTGTTGAGTTCCAGCTGAATGGAAGGCGTTAGGTTTCATCTGAGAAACTACAGCGAGGCCAGAAGTCTCAGCTGAGAGATATCCCAATAATCACCACATTTGGGAAAAGCCAACTGGTGCAATTTCTGCACTCTGCACAGAGCCTTGACCCATATGGATGTTCTGCCTCAACATAAATTGTTTGTGTTAAAAACACAGGATCCATTCCCAATCCAGGCCTGGATGATCAGTTTCCTAAAGATTCAGAGGTTTTTAGCTGACATCCCGTTTGAAATAATTATCTACATCCCTAAAATTCCTCTGAAACCCAGAATGCTGCAGAATCCACCTGTGAAAGAGATGAGGAGATGTGAAAGTTTGGGGTCTAAATTATTCCTTGTGAATTCCTTTGGGAACTAAGAGTGGAAGAAGCAAAAGGAACAAAATCATTATAGACAAATTACCTGTATTTGAGCCACTCAAGGGCCAGGAAACATCAGTGTAATTCTATGTATGCAGAAAGAAATCAATCCTATTAAATAGAAAAATGACCATTCTCTACAGGGGAGCAGAATCCTTTTCCACATTCCCATCTTGTCTTAATTCCCAAAAGATAACTAAAGGGAAAGGAGGCAGTGGGCAATGGGAGGAGCAAACTCATTTTTGAGAATTAAAATTCATTCTCGTAGTGCCACAATAAAAGTCAAATTCAGGGAAAGAACATTCACAGTTGTTCCGAAGTCATCAGTATTTCTAATTTTCAAGCCTTTAGGTTTCCCTGGTGTGACAACCAAATAGAGAATGACCTATAATAATTCCAAGTACTCCAAAGTAATGAAAAGAAACCTGATTTTCAGCATCAGGAGGGACACTGGAATAAGTGGAGTCTTGACAGCTTTCTCTGAGCTCTGTGTCTCAGACAGCACCTTAAAAACACCCACGAGGACCCAAATGTGTTTTCCATGGAATCCAGAACATGGATAATGTGTTCTAAATCAGCCCTGGGGCCAGGCAGTTAATGAGAACAGTAAGGAAATATTCAGTAATTGCCCATTCACTGCGAGAGGTGAGGAATTGAGGAACCAACCTCGCATGGAATCACGGGACAAAATTCCATGGCAGGGTGCAGGCACGGATGGGATGACTGAGGTAACTCTCAGTTCCCCTCTGGAGCTTCCCAAATTAAACTCTGAGCTCTTAATTAGCAGTAATTGTGCAGTCTCCAGATACCTGAGGAGCTGGCAGTGAATGAACAAATTACAGCTGCATTCACTTTGGTGGTTACGATCAGTTTTTCAAGGATTTGCCAGGAATTGTGTCCAGCACTACAAGGGACAAGCAAACTCCAGGGAGTCCAGCCTATACCTGAGGGTACAGGCACATCAGGGAAACCCTGGGGCGTGGATAAATAAAAAATTACTATTTTTGACAACGCAGGTGGAATTTTTCCGATATGGAAGCGCAACAACGAGGGAAATAAAAATTAAAATAAGGATTAAAACCCCCACATTGGGTACATTCCATAAGCAAGACAGCTTTGCTGGAAGTCTTCACAAACAACCTGAATCCTCCTTTGCAGTTCAGCTCTTGATATCCCAACACGAGCAGGGATAAAGAGCACTGAGAACCCCTCTTGAACTACTCCATCAACAGATGCTCATTAGAGCTAATCACAGCCAGAGCAGCCCCAGCCTGAAATGGAGTTTCCATCTGTCTCCAAAATGCACGTGGGCTTAGCTGTACAAATCCCACATCCCACCTACTTCTGTGGATCTGGAGACTGAGTCATTATTCCCAGGAGGATACAGGGCACAGCGACATGGAGCACGTCAGAATTAGAGTTAATAAGGTAAAAATATTAAAAAAATAAAACCAGAAGGATCTAAATTAATTTCCAGGAGTTCCAAAGGTGATCAGCTACAGAGTAAAACCTCAAAAAATACTAATAATGATACTGGAGCAAGAGTAGACTTATATTCTCAATTAAAAATTAAAATGAAAACTTATTTATGAATAAATCTCCTCAGCAGGGAGGACAGGCAGAACCAGAGCTGCCCACTGAATACATGAAGACAGTTCAGGGCAAAAGAAGTTAAAATCTGTCTGAGCCCTGCTTGCACTCCAATTTAACCCAAGTCATTTTTTTTCCCTGAATCCTGTGGCAAAATATATTTAAAAGGAAGAATATGAATGCAAATTGAAGAGAGATTCAGGAGATTCAAGCAAGTTTGGAGTTCAGGCAGACACAGACCCCAGGGCGAGCTCTGCCTTTGGTTTCTTGGACAAGCCCAACCAGAATTCCCAGCTTTTTAAAGCAAATCCTACACAACTGAAGCAGCAGCTGAAACCCAAGAGCTCTGTGACAAAACTTGGCAACAGGGAAGGCCCTGGGAGCCGGGATCACATTCCCCAGACCCTCTCTCCATCCCAGCCTGAGATTTCCACACTGGCCCCTGTCCCAAGTTCAGTCTTGGTCTCTTAACCTCCTGCCAAACCTCTCCGAGGCTGGGGACACATCCAGCATCCCTGAGCCCCCATCCAGCATCCCTGAGCCCCCATCCAGCATCCCTGAGCCCCCATCCAGCATCCCTGAGCCCCATTCCCAGGGACAGCACCCTGCAGCTCTCCCAGCTCCTCAGGACCCCAGGGTGATCCCGCAGCCTGAGCTGCA
>JAWWMU010000106.1:1903531-1919088 GCA_035048155.1 Cinnycerthia olivascens
ATCCCTTCTATGTTTCTATTATTTCTGGGATTCTGTAGTTAACAAGCACTGTTGGTAACTCAATATTTCTCCAAAGCTCCTGGATCCTGGAAGTGTCCTGGGCTTGGAGCACCCTAGGATAGTGGAAAGTGTCCTTGACCATGGCATGGGTGGAACTGGATGATCTTTAAGGCTCCTGCCAATCCAACCCAATTCATTCCACGACAAGAAAAAAAATCTCCCCAAATCCGGCCACTGATTTCCATCACTGCTCCACAAAACTTCACCAGAGAACCCAGATTTAGTGCAGAACCACGGCAGCCACACTGTCACTGCCTGTGCCACGCTCCCAGCCAAGCCTGAAGGCCACCAGGGACTGGGCAGCAGCTTGGTGATGTCCTTCAGCTGCTGTGGAGAGGGAAGGAAGGGTTCCTTGGTGGCAAGAAAATGAGATTAAATCAGCTTAGGGTTCAGGCAGAGCCGTAAGCGAGACACAGCCTTTGCAGGGCAGCACAGAGGGGCCTTTGAGGGATTTCTGAGCGGCAGCACAGAGAGGTCTCACAGCCCCAGCACATCAGGGCAGCAGCAGCATCCCTGTCCTGCCTGTGTGCAGTGTCTGTTCCCTTCTCCACAGCCTGCAGGGACTCTTCAGGAGAGCCATGAAAAACCCAACCTAAAGAAACTCTGGGTTTGTTCACACCCCCCCCCCAACAAAAAAAAATCCTTACACAGCTGCCAGCTGCTGCTGTGGCCACCCAAACTGCTCCCCCAGTTCTGAAGTGATGCTGAACTAAGGAGAGGAGCTGAAATATCCTGAGCAGAAGGGGAGGGTGAAGTTACACAGGGCTATTAGTAAAATAAACCTTGCTCTGGCACGCTGGAGAAGCCTTACCCAGAGCAATGCTGGCACTCACTTCAGTCACTGGGTTTAACCCTTCCCTCCCTTGGAAAGGAAAGGTGGCAAAGCTGTGCCAAGCAGCCGTTCCCTCCACGATCTGCTGGAAGTTGCTCCTCAGGGATTAAATCTGGATCCAAAGCAGGGGTCTCATGGGAAGGGCAACGGGTCAGGATGGAATTAGATCAGAAAATGGGGTGGAGGGATGAGGATAAGGGGTGGAGAGCCCCATCTGCACAGGGGTCAGTGCTACCTCTTCACCCCTCCAGAGTCAAAATATTTAGGATCAGAGTGAAGGAAAAAAAAAAAAAAGTCATGATATTTTTCCCCTCAGGGATCTTCCCTGGCACTGGCAAGATTCCCCTCTTCTCCTCCACACCCACATCATCCAACACTTCAAATGCAGAGGAAAAGCCCTGTCCCACCCAGCTCCCTCCAAAGCAAGAATTATCCACATGGAATGACTGTTTTTCACAAAAACTTCAGGAAAACTGAGGCCAAAAAGTCTTTCACAACCACAGCTCACCCTCAACTGGAGAGAAACTCCTCAGCTAAAGAGGAGTGTGCTGTTGGTCAAGTATTCCCAGTTCATCCAGAGCCTTCAGGACAGCAGGGAAAAGCTGATGTGTGACTCACTGCCCTGCATTTTAAAGTGAAAAAGCAAAGAGCTTGGTTTGAAGAGTTAAAGGGAAATTAAAAAAAAAAATAAATAAATAAAAAGCAAGATCTGGAAAAGAAAACAAAAGCTAAAAAGAATTAAGGCGGGTAAACAGCTCTAAAACAGCAATTTTAAGCGGTGGCTCAGCAGATGCAGGAGGTGTTCAGGGGAGCTGCTTCTCGCATGAGCCGAGGTAAAACGTTTGCAGCTTTCCATGTGAGAGGCTGCCTATATTAGTCACCGGTAAGGGGACACTGCAGCAATGCTCAACTGGAATGAATCGAGCCCAGGAATGCAAAGCGGGGTGGTTAAACCACATCAGTTTTGGAGTGCCTCCTCCAAACAAGGCTCTGAAGTGCCCTTAATTCAGTTTAGCCTGCTTTGCATTGAAATCAAGCCTGTTAAAGCGAACTAAGGATCTTTAATCCCCAAGGAGAGCGTTTCCACCAGGGCTAGTTAAGAGTAATTGAAGTAATCCACTTTAAAAGTCAGTTCAGATTAGTTGTGCTAAGTGGCTGTGCAGATGAGGCCGGGGAGCACAGGGACTGTCTCTAGCATGCAATAATCCCATCAATCTGCCCCGGGGAGGACAGCTCGGGCCTGGGAGGGATCCAAAACACTCCAATAAGGGCACTAATAGAAATGTCTCCTCGTGCCTGACAGGTGCCATCTGGTTGCAACCAAAGGCGTTTTCCACATGGATTTTCTGGGCAGACCATATTTGCTGGGCATGGCCAAGGGGAAGTTGGGTTTTATGGGCAGCTCCCTGCTCCAAGAAGTGCTGGCAGCATCTCCCACTCGAGCCATGCTCGAGGCTCACACTCCCTCACTGAAATATCAATTACAGGTCTCCCCCCATTCCCCCTCCAGTCACAAAGGGGTCAGAGGATGGATTTGGGGTCTGTGCAGGTGGGAAGGGGCCAACTCCAGCCCACACTGATTGCTGGGGGTGATTGGATCCCCCATTTAGTGCTGCCACACCCACCCTGCTCTTCTGCAAGCTCCCGGAGTGTTTCCCACTTCCCACTGGTTTCCATCCCAGCTTTTCCACTGGTTAGAGCAAAAGCAGGTCAGCCCCACACAATTCCCACACAAACAGGCCTCAGGAAGCTAAGAAGGGCAATAAAAGCCAAACAAAGGGCTACCAACCACCTCAAACCACATCCTGCCTCGATTTTTACTCCAGGTCCTCCCCCCCCAGACCCGGCAGCAGCACAGGGCAGGCTCAGCCCAGGTTTTGCCTTTCTAGGAAACCACGGAGCCCCTGTTTCATGCAAGCCCATTCTTCCCCAGCTAAGAATAATCCCCCCAGCTGCTGTTTGATGTCCCCATCGCCATGGAGGCAGTGTTTTTTATCGGGGAGATCCGCAGGGAGAGGCAGCGAGGCTGCGTGTGTTCGCTCCCATTAATGTTTCCTGTGCGGTTCAGGCTGTTTTACCTACAGGTATGTTTATCCCACTACTTTAGCAAACCAGCAGACTTTTTAATGGAACTGTTGATATTTTTCCTGGCTGCTGCTCCTCCTGGAGAGGCGAGGCAGCGTACAAACGGAGTTCATTCCTAGCTCCAGCCTGGAGCTGCTCTGCTCCTCCTGGGACCGCGGGGAATTGAAGGTTTCCATTGCACTGGTCAGGTTTCTTCCTTCTCCCAAGCCTTCAAGACACACAAACAGAGGAGCTCGGGCAGCTGACAGGAGCGAGAGCAACGTGTGGCTGCTGCTTGAGGCAAGGGCAGCAGCTGCCCTGGAAATCCAGCCACGCATCTCCCAGCCAGGCTCTGGAAAAGGAGAGCAGGTGCAGCACTGCACCCCAAAAACAAAGCCTGCACCACTCATCTTGTTTTGCAGCCAACACCTCGTGGGCTGAAGCTTGCTGTTTCCTGTTTTTAAACACTTCAGACCTCACCAGGTCAGCAGGAGGATTCCTATAAATTTGTCTTTGGATCTCCTTTATTGCTGCGACAAGAGGAGAAACTCCAGCCCAGCGGGCTCTGCTCCGTCAGGCACACATTGAGGGCATTTTCAAATACAATCCATGGCCCAGCAGCCTTTTGGGGCTCTGAGAAGAGCCAAGGGATGTGCACCAAATCCCTGACCCAGCTCAGAGCCTGCCCACTGTGAGAACAGTCCTGTGCCACAGCTGAGGCACCAAAGCCACCAAGACCCCAAGCGATCTCTGCTCCCTTCACCCACAACGGGGTAAAACTGATCACATCCAGACAGATCAGACTTCAGCTCTAGAGCCACTACAACCAAAAACACTTGAAAGGAGCCTCCAAGAGCTCTGGGAGCAGAGCAAACAGCCCCACGCAGGCAGGGAGGGAGAGAGGAGCAGCTGTTCGGACAAGGCCACTGACCTGTCCCTGCCTCTGCCCTGATGTGTCCGGCACCAGCAGAGCATCCCTGGGAGCAGAGGAATCATCCTGGGAGGGGAAACACCCAGCCCCTGGCAAACCCCCCCACCCAAGCCGTGGTGTGACGGGGTCACCGAGCCTGTGCAGCCCCAAACTGAGGCGTTTTTGTCCCAGTGAGTCAGCCCAGGCCAGGCCAGGCTGTCAGCTCAGCTGCCCCCTCCCAGCGCCAGCTCTCAGATTTTCCATGAGCCTCGAGCAGCCCCAGGGATGCAGTGCTGAGGGAGGATGCTCTTCTCCTCCTCTGGTACCTCCCACCCTGCCGAGGCTGGGACAGCCCTGCTGAGCCCAGCCCATGCACCGGGAACACAAAATCCCCGCCGGCACTGCAGTTACTTTTAAGGCATCTCCACAACATCGGATTTGCTCCTTTGTTGTTGGTGATCCCTCTGCAAGCTCAGGATGCCTCAGCTGATCCTGCACGTGCAGGATTGTCCCTGTTCCCACTCCCCTCCAAGCACCATTCCTTTATCCCAATGCCTGTCCTGCACTTTGCAGAGGGGCAGGACTCTGCCTGGAAACCCATTTTCCTCAGCTCCACAAACCAGTATGGACATTACAGCTTGTAACACTGACCACAGCGACTGCTCAAAGCCTTCCTCAGACCAGCCCACACCCTCCCAAGGGCAGCTCCTCAGCTCCAGTCCTCTCTCCAAACTCATGCTAAGCCTCCGGATTTCCAGAGTCAACATGGGACAAGCCAGAAGATAGAAATAGTCCCTAGGGATGCAACACAGCTGTGCTAATGAGCCAGAGGAAGTGTTGGATCTTTGGTCAGACCCTGTAATTCAGCTCAAGTGGCTGCTTCACCTCTGGCCTGTCAGATCAACTTGTTAACCACAGACTGGGAAAGAGCTCCCTGCTTGCTCCCAGCAGGAGATTTATCTTTGGCAGGGGCTGAAAATGCCCCTACCCCCCTCACCTTTGACTGCAGAGAGGCCCAGGGATGCAGAGAGAGAGCTGAGCTCTAGGTTTGCCAGGTATTTCAACAGCTCACCTTACACGGGGAGAGGATTAGGGCTAGAAAAGAATTTTGTCAAGATTAAGCCAAACAAGTCAGTTCTTTTAAATCAAGTATCAGTTCTGGTGAACTGTCCCCAGAGGGGTTTGGGCTGCAGGATTGGGTTTCTTGTCAGAGGAGATGGGCAGCACTGGAGAGCCGCTGAACTCCGTGCTACTGAGCTGGGAAAGGTCCCCTGGAGTCATGGATTGCTCTGGGAGAGGCTCTGCAGCCAACACCAGTGGATCCAGTCCAAGGTGGACACTCATCCCAAGAGCAATCACTGAGCTGGCTCCCAGGTTCCCAATCCAGGATGGAAAGAAGCTGAGAAACACCAAAACACAGCAGCCTTTCCACGTTCAACTCAAGTGGAAACACATTTTCTTTGATTATCTGAGCAATTTTCCGAGCCTTGTGTGATGAGCTCTCACCCACTCCTCCCCACTGCCTTAGGAAAGGCTCTGCACCCGTGGGAGACACCAGGGACTGGTTTTCCATGGGAATCAGGAAACACCAAACCCAAAGCAAAATGGGAGGGAAGTAAAATTGTTCCCCCTGCGGGAATCTGGCAGAGCTCCTGCAAACAGGACAGTGACCATTCCTGCAGGCAGTGAGGAGCCCCAGTGCCAAGGCCCAGCATGGCAAATCTGAGGTGAACCCCGTGGCTTTATCTGGTTCTTCTCAGGGTCAGGATTAAAAGTGTGAGAGAGACAGAACTCTTGTTGGGACTTTATTATTTCTTATCTCAGTTACAGCCTCACTGACCAGGCGTGCTTCTACACACTGAGTTACCAGAGCAAAAATAGAGCTCAGAGTTCTGTCTTCAAGGTCTTTTTAAGCTTAAATTACCCAATTATGAGATGCCAACTAATTTATTTTAACTTCTAACCCAATAACTGATCACTCATGTCCTGCACTGTGGATTTGCTCAGCCAATCACACAAAATCACCCAAACTTGTGAAGGAGGAGAAGACCACGCCCTAACCCCTCCAATCTTGTTACATATATATTATTATATCCCAAAATCCCGAACTCTAAATTTCTCACCCTATGGGATAACACACTTCTAATCCACTCCACACTCACAATCTCAGTGCTGTCACTCAGTTTTGGAAGCCTTTTCCATGGCCTCAGGTCAAATGCAGTGTGTCTGTGAGGATCAGTCCCTGGCAGCACAGAACACATGAAATCCTCTGTGCCCAGGGTTCTGACAAAATCTACCCCAAAAATCTCACCCCAAGAGCAGTCGGCTGCCAGGGATGGCCCACAGATCCCAGGTGTGGCATTGCAGGGTCACCAGGGCAAAATGAAGCCACCCCAATCCCAGCTTCAGCCACAGGCAAGGAGAACCATCCAACATCCCAAAAATTACACTTCACACCCTGGACACCTTGGAGAAAGAGTTGTTTGGTGACAGCGATCCTAAAACAGGGCTGGAAAACCCACAGGGTCCTCTGGAGAGAAGCACCTTCATCTAAAATCTTCAGCTGCAATCTCTAAAAAAAGTGCAGTGCAGTTACACCCCCAGGGCTGCCTGGCTTTGTTTTGTTGCAATGGCAATCAGATCACCAATTAAAAAAAAAAAAAAAAAAAAAAAAGCAATCTGCAGGGAAGAGATGACAAATGAGGGTATTAAAACAGTGACCAAACAATGCCCCCAACTCAGCAGGGGTTGGTAACAGGGATTCCCACTGAGGTCTACACTGGGAATCAGCTGTAGGAAAGCCATGAGGAGCAGGGTACAGTGATGCCCCTGTGCTGTTCCTTTTAGGATCAGGTGAGGGAAGGCCACAAAAATCCCAGCAAGTCAGGAGAAGAACCTGCCATGGCAAGGACACCTTCCACTGTCCTAGAGTGCTCCAATCCTTGTCCAACCCGGCCTTGGACAATTCCAGGGATCCAGGCACAGCCACAGCTCCTCTGGGAATTGAGTGCCAGGGCCTCACCACCTTCACAGGGAGGAATTCCTTCCCAATATCCCATCTCATCCTGCTCTCTGGCAGTGGGAAGCCATTCCCTGTGTCCTGTCCCTCCATCCTTGTCCCCAGTCCCTCTCCAGCAGCCCCTTTAAGTACTGGCAGGAGCTCCAAGGCCTCTCCATGGCCGGAGTTAAGAGGCACTGAAGATCCAGAAGCAGAAATCCCAGTGCCAAGCTGTGGGCTCTGTGTGTCAGAACAATTCATCTTTGCCACCCCTGTCACCTCCCATGCATCACCCAGGGCTCAGCGTCAACACACCTTCCTGTGCACTTCAAAATAAACTGATTTATTGTAATAATAATTATTATAATTATTAATTATACAGCTAGTTGTTAATTTTTGAGTATTTATTTCTTTTGCTCATCAATCGACCTCTTCCAAAAGGATCTGCTTGAAAGTAACAGTGGCTTGACCCTCTTTGTGCTGGGAGGCTGCTCCACAGAAATTCCGAGAATTCCAACAGCGGACCAATGTTCTGGTTAAATTTCTGCCCGTTCCTGCCAGGATTGCCCCAGCCAGCCATCAGGGAGGGTTTTAAGCTGAGCTCAGATATCCCTGTGGGCCTGTTTCAATGCTTCCCTCACGTCTAGGGGAAATCATCTGCAGCTCCACATCACAAAAAGCATCTCCTGCTACGCCCCATGGCCAATTTTGCTGCTTCACTCTCTGGAAGACTCCAAGAAGTTTTTCTCAGAAAGGAAAGTTTAGCTCCAATTGGGAAATTCCTCCATCCAGTGCGTGGCAAATGCAGAAATCAGAGCAAGTTTTGCCCCAAACTCGCTGACCATGTGGCCACCCAATTAAAGCTATTTGAACCAGCTAGGCCAAATGAATCTGCTCATAAAATTCCTGCCAACTCCCATCCAGCCTGTTGGGAATCAACAGGAATTGGGTGTTCCATGCTGGATCCCAGACTCGGCATTACTGTCAGACACCCTTGAGTTCACATGTTCTGTGGTGAGTGGAGAGAAAAGAGGTTTTCCTCTGCATTCTTCCAAAAAAGAGTTTAGTTTTTCTTAACCTGTCATTTCCCCCTCCCCCAAAATCCTTGAGTTAGCAGAATGCTCCCCACACCTCAGAGAAACGTTTATAATAAAAGACTGGAAGGCTACAGAGCACAATCAGGAGCTGCTTGATCCATTTGAAATAAGAGTTCCTGGTAAGAGCTAAGGAGGAGAAAAAAAAAAAAAAAAAAAAACAGGATAGATTTTTCTATCAGCTCCAGCAAATCCTGTAACTGCTGTGTTTATCCATGGAGTCAAAATACTCCCTGTTCCACTTAGGGAAGTGCAAACACACATTACAATAAAATGTAAAGCTTTCTGAGCTGATAAACTTCATAAGTGTGTTTTATGACAGTATCTGGAGAGATAAGGCTCATTAGCACTTACAGCCACCACCTGAAGGAACCTTAAAAAGCACAATTACAAACAGGAGAAGAGGAAAAAAAAAATCTGCATCTTGACGTCAAAAAAAGCTTCTAAAGGGTTAACCCTTTCCAGAATAATAATGCTAGCAATTTCAGGGTCCTCTCAACTTGACCTGAGCTCTGGAAAAAGTCAGGAAAACAGATCCTACTTGGCTCACACTGGTCCAGGACCTGCAGCCACGTTCTGCAGCCCCCCCCAAGACCATTCAGGAGTGCAAACAACAGGTCCTGTGCTCGAGGGCTCCTCAGGTCAGGAACCAATTGTATGAACACACTACAAGCCACGAGAGAGCTGTTTTGGCTGCAGAGAGAAGGGGCTGCTTCAGTGTGGAGGGAAGCCAGAGGTTCAGCAGGTTTCAGGTTGGAAAAGCAGGTCCAGGGGAGTTCTTGGATTGCTCCAACGCACTCCTGGAAGTTGGAAACTTGGGAAGTTTGTGTCTAGCAGAAGGTTTCAGCATGAAATCAGTGCTGTCCCACCCCAGAGGGGTCTCTCAAGAGGCAGCAGGGTCAGGAATTGAGAGAGAGCAGATCAAGGCACTTTTAATGCATCAAGTCCTCTCCTCAAAGATCAGGGGAAGAGTTGACCCCTTTCTCTTCTACAGAACTCAGGTGGCCACAGAATCCAAGCCCTGAAGGGGCCACATTATTCCATGTAACTGGAGCAGAGAGGATCTACGTGGAGCTTCTGGCATCAGAAGTCCTCCCACCTCTGATGGTCCCCCCCAGTGGGGATATTCCCATTTAACAGCTTCAAAATCCCCTTCCAACCTCACTCCCTCTCAGGATTTGCCTTCCTTGTCTCCTGTTTCATGCCTGTGCCTTGATGCCTTCCGTCTTCAGCTCTCCTGAGCCAAGATTTCCATGTCCCACCACCCCTGTGCAGCTGTGGACCACGAATGCCTCATACTGTGGAAATACCAGTGATGTTCACTGGTCCAGCACCTCCTCTGGCTGCCCAGCCACCCCCACAACAGCTTAAGTTCAGCAGTTTCTTCTGACTCAGATTTTCCACTAAAAAAAAAAAAAAATCTTAGAGCGTTTAAATATCAACACTAACTAGAAATAATAACATTTAAATGAAGGGAATGGAATGGAGCATCCCTGGGCTGGGAATGTCTGCAAGAGACCCAGGGAGAACTTTTTCTGCAGGTTGGTAGTGATAGGATAAGCAGGAAGGCTTTAAAGTGAAAGAGAACAGGTTTGGATGAGGTATTAGGAGGAAATCCTTCCCTGTGAGGGTGGGCAGGCCCTGGCAGAGGTTTCCCAGAGAAGCTGTGGCTGCTCCTGGATCCTTGGAAGTGTCCAAGGCCAGACTGGACAGGGATTGGAGCAGCCTGGGATGGTGGAAGATGTCCCTGCTCATGCCAGGGAGTGGAATTAGAAAATCATTTCTAACCAAAATCATTCCATGATTCTCCCAGAGGCAACTACCCCAAATCTGCCAGCACAATTAATTATTCTGACAGAAAAATGAACAAAGCAGCACAAACTGACAAAACGTGCTCTGGTCAGAAAGATTTGGACTAAGCAGCATCACAGAGGCTTCTCCATGCAGTATTCCAGACTTTCCACTAAAGTTGCTCCCCCTTCCCGATCCCACAGCCTAATTCAATTACCTGCCACCGAATAAGCCCTAAGGCGATTCTCATTACCCCGATAAAGCACAAGGCCTTTAATTATTAAACACTCTGGGGCTATTTGTGTTGGGGTTGTGGGGCTGGACTCCCTTTTATTATTGTCAGCAGCTTCCAGAAATCAAGTTAATCATTGACCAGGCCTTTCAGCAGGAGACCAGAGTCCTGTGGATTCCTGGTCTCTGGTTCTGCATCACCAGTCAGGCTAAAGGACGTCACCAGCCTCCTGCCTTGTCAGGTATCCACTCCATATTCTCCTAGGAACCCATCTTCCCCATCCAAGGTATCATTTAAGGGCACTGGGGAAAAAAAAAAAATGCAATTTTTGGACATGGGGGCTACAACAGTGCTCATCATTAACCTGAGTTCAGAGAGGAACAGGTGAGGGAAACTGAGGCACAAGGCAGCGGTTCCAAAACATCAAGCAACGTGGCCAATCCACTATTTAAGCCAAAAAAATACTAATTCCTGTCTGAGTTACTGCTGCTCCATCCTCTGCAGGCAGGATGAGCTTCCAGGCACTTCCCAACCTCATTTGGGACAAATCCTGCTCTCCAGGGATGAAGATGCGGGTCTGGCACGATTATTTTTCCGAATGTTCCCGGCTTTGTCACCACCCTCGTGGCACCTCATCAAACCCAGTGCCACTTCCAAGCACCTACAGAGCAAATGCTGCTTCTGGCCACGGGGTTCCCTTTGCAAAGGAATGGAGGTTAAACACCACTTTGAGTTGACCCAGAGAGGCCAACGTCGGGAGCCAAGCCAGGCAGGACTCACAGCAGTGACAATTCACCCAGCTCCAAAAATGCAAGGGACAGGGGGAAAAACCCCCACACACACAAGCCAGGCAAACCTTGCAGTTTTCCAAGGAAAACCCCAAATCCAGCCCCTCAGAGCCGTGTGGGAGCGGCAGAGCCGCCCAGGGCGGGATGGCCAAGCCGTGCTCCGCGGGCGCTCCAGCTGTGTTTGCCTGCCTGCTGCATTCCTGCCTCGCCAGCCGAGGCCAGGTTTTGTTTTTTTGGGTTGTGCTGGGAAGCAGCTGCTCTGTCTCACACACGCCAGGGCCCGGCGGAGCCGCCGCGGCCTGGCCGCGCCATGGAGGAGCGCGCAGGCCACGGCCCCACACCACCCTCCAGTGACAGGGACAGCCAGCCTGGACCTGGGCCATCACTGTCCCACAGGCCGGAGAAAGCAGGCTGTCCCACAGGCTGGAGAAAGCAGGCGGCAGAGCCCGTGGGATGGCTTTTATTGGAGGTGACGCCACGCGGAGCTCGCAGCGGCTTCTCGCCCCGCTCAGGAACCCACAGCGCCCGCAGCCCTCCCCGTCCAACATTCCGCTTCTTTTCTGAGTCTCCCTTAACAAAATCACGACCGGGGTTGCTCTCCCACGGTGGAGCAGGGCACCTATTCTGCACCTGCCAAAGGGAATAAAAATACATCGCGCTTCCCACACGGCAAACCCCGCGGCGCGGCCCTCGGGAGCGGTGTGTTGGTAAATTAGGGCAAGCTATGCTTCCCCTCCCTCCCGCTCCCCCCCGTGAGCATTTGAGGGTTCCTGTTGCCTGCGTGCAGGGGACAGATCAGTTACATTTATGCAGAACATTGCAATCTGTCAATATAAACACTATGTAAGCATGAGCCACTTGTAACATTACTACTGTCTTGACAAGTGTTTGCAGAGGGGGGCAGAGCTGCTGGGATCCTTCTGCTCACAGGGGGAAAGCAGAGCAAATCCCAACCTGCGGGAAAAACATGACTTCCAGCAATAATTAAAAAAAAAAATATTTTTTTTTTTTCAAGAGGTGCATCAAAATGGAATTAGACTCTAAATCAGAACTCCCAGAAACAGAGGGGGGTTCATTTATGGCCCGGGTCATCTCAGCTCCACGGATCAGGCTGCTCAGGAAAGCAGCAGCTCCTACGGGCTGGTTTCCCTTCCCACCAGCACAGGGCACAGCAGCACTGATGCTCCTCAGCCACCCTAACCTTGTCACCTGCCACTTCCAAAGCCCAGAAGTCCCAACAGAATTCCCAGATGCCGCTCTGGCATTTCCACCACCCCCAACCACATTTCAGAGAGGAAAGGGAGGGAGGGGAGGTGCCCACGCCCAGAGCGTGTCAGGCAGAAAGCAGAGCGGGCAGGAAAGCTGAAATGCAATGCTTTCTCAGGGATCCCGGCAGCCTGGGGCTGCTCCAAACTCCCCCCCAGCAGCCAGTCGGAATATGGTGCAAATTAGTGTCCAGACAGCCCAGCTGCAGAGGCCGTGGCTGGACATAAAAGCTGCCTCACTTCTGGAGCAGCCAGTGCATCCCAGCAGGCTGACACCGATCCCGAGGCAATGCCTCCCCCTCTGGTGCAGGCTCAGCCTCTCCCACAGTCATCCTACCCCAAAACTCAGCCACCACCACCATCATCATCATCCTCCTCCCGAGGGGCAGCTCTAAACGCACACAAAGACAGCAGGGCTGTGCTCAGTTTTGCAGATGTGCTGTTTTCTCTCTATCAAGAAGTTTCTTATTGAAGTTTTGGAGCTGTAGCATCACCACGTCCCTGCAGCCAGGCTCCTCCAGCTGTTTCCCAGGAGTTTAGGGCTGAGCCAAACCCCTCAAAATCCCTCCTGAGCAGGTGCCTGCAGGGTCTCAGCTCTGCTCACCAAGCTGGGTAGAAGCCCTGGGTTATGTTGGCACCTGCTTCAAGGAGAACGGCAGCAACACCCAGGCTGCCAGGATTCCCCTCAGAAAAATGGGAAAATCTGCCTCTCCCTCCTTGGACCATCACCTTCAGCACACCTCCCAGTCAGGCAGCTTGGGGATGGAGCAAAACAGCAGCAAGATCCCCACCTGCACCGTGGCTTTAACTCCCACACACCCTCCAAACTCTGCTTCCAGAGGGCATTTATCCTACTTGGCTGCTTGTGCACCCCTCCAAGAACACCAGAGCCAGACTTCCAGGGAAGCAGCAGCCTCCAGCCGTGGTCTTCCCAGCCCAGCATCCCTTCCTGCCGCCCCCCGGGACAGGCACAGACATAACTCCACGCTGACACAATCTCGTTATCGTGTAACCGTGCCCCATTTCTGTCCCTGGGCACTAATTCCCCACCAGGCCACATATTTGGAGACACTGAATTCTTTCCCTGAAATAAGACATTGGGGCTGGGGGGAAGGGATCATCCACAGCTGTCTCTATCCCCCTCCAGACTGCAGAAGGGAGCAGCCAAGCTGCAGCCACAGCGTGACATCTGCTTAACACAGCCTCGCTCTGTGCCCCACCACCTCCTCCACAGGGATGCCAGCACCCAGAGGGGCCAGCAGGCCACCAAAAGGTGGTTTTGGTGATGCCTTGGACTCAAAAGCAGCATCCCTTTCCTTACCTGGAGGGTGTGTTTTAGCTTAGCTGATGCAGCCAAGTTGTTAGCAAGGATTTATCAGAACGAACAGATGTGCTGCCTCACCTGGAGCAGCTCCTTCATGCACGTGGCATAAGAAAAAAGATCAATACCAGCCTTCCCATGAGCTCTAAGGAATATCCAGCTTTTACCAGGTGGGATTTCCTTCCTTACAAGAGACAGAAGGAGGAGGAGAGCTCAGATCTTCCACACACACTTGTCAGATCTCAGTGTGGATTATCAGGACCTGGGATCTCAGCATTGACTATTCCCAGTGTCCCCAGCAGCTCAGCAAGTGCAACCTCTGCTCTTGGAAGAACAAAGAGGGGATCAGCAGCAGATGCTGCTCCTTCGCTGGGGCTTTAAGCAGAGACAAGGATGCTTTGCATGAGCAAACTCCACTGCACACCACAGCAGCCCTGGAGCACTTGGAGTGCACATCTGGCAGCATCTCCTCTCCCCTCCTTATTGCCAGGGAGGGAGTCTCAAATCAGAAACAGCAGCTGCACCAAGACACAGAAAAACCCACAGCGGTCAGGACAGACAGCAGACGCTGCCCTTGGCTCAGAACGTCCCTTCTTAAGTTAAAACCTCCACAAGCCAAGAGATAAACCCCAGAAGGATCTGGAATGAGTTACCTGCTACTCTAGAGCAGACACCAGCACGGCAGGGATTAATAGGGGAGTTACAGCCAAGCTCCTTCCAAAGCCCGTCAGTCCCCAAGGCACAATTCAGCTGCACAGTGCCGGTGGTCCTCGGCAGACACGGGAGCCAGCGGGCTGGGAACAGCCCTCCACGCACTGCCGAGGGAGAAAAGGGCTTTTCCTAAAAACCTGCACACACAGGACAGGCTGTTTCCTTAGAAAACCAGCCCCAGCAGCAGGAAGTGAAACGGTTCTGGAGCTGGAAACAGAAGATGTAAGTAGCACTGTTTGGAAAACTTTGCCAGACTACAAGCAATGGACAAGCCTCAACACCAGGATTTGTTTTACTGGAAAGAAGGGGGGAAAACCTCAAGTCTGCTAAAACATTCTCCAGGGCTGGTCCAGTGGCTCCTACCAGTGGCCACAACGCAACATCCCCAAAGAAAGGGAAAAGAAAGCAAGAATCACCACTGTTGTGTAAACTTACACCAAAGCCTCTTACACAGGTGCTCTCGTCGCACTCCTCTCTCAAACCGACAAGACTTTGGGACAAACGGTTTAAAATTAAGGATAAGAGGCAGCGACACCCCAAAAAAAGGCACAGAGGGAAAATCCCGCACGGAGCTGATGCTGCGGGGGCTGTTGAAGAGGAGCGGGGGCGCGGGTTGGTTTGGCCGGTGCAGCTCGCCCCGCAGAGGCGGGACAGCGGGACAGGAGGGGAACAAATCCCCCGGGATCGGGGGTCGGGAAGGGATCGGGATCCACCTGCGCGGCGCGCGCCGGGCCGGGAGCGCCCCCTGCCGGCCGCGCCCCGCCCCGCGCACAGGTGAGCACCGGGGATGCGGCGGCCGCGGATCCCCCGCGAACCCCCCGCAAAAAAACACCGCCGGCACCCTCTGCCAGCGCCTGGTGTGCGAACACGCGCTTTAACCGCGGGGAAAGAGGAGTTTTCTCCGCGCTGTCGGGGGATTCCAGCCCGCGGCTGCCGCGCTCCGGGCCCGCTCCGTGCGCGTCACCCCCGCGGCACCGGGGGAACGAAGCGCTCGTCCCCCGGCAGATCCTGCCTGGCAGCTCCCGGGGTGCTGCGACCCGCGGCTCTCAGAGAGCCCGGTCCCCACTGGCAAATCCAAGGGGATTCCGGGCGCCCGGCTGCGAGCGCTGGGACGCGGGACAGGCGCGGGCACGGCGCTGTCGCTGCCCCTGTCCCGGGCCGGCTGTCAGCGCCCGCGGGAGGGGATGCCCGCACCCACGGAGGGACGGAGGGTGCCCGCAGGCTCACGGCAGCATCCCCACCTCGGGCGGGACGTGCAAAACCCTCTTCAGCATTAAAAAAAAAAAAAATAAAAAAAAAATAAATAAAAAAATAAACTCCGGCAAAAGTTAAAGAGCCGGAGCGGGGGGCACGGGGCACCTACCCGAAGTAGGCGGCGGAGGGCCGCGGGGCGCAGGCGAGCAGCCCTAGGAGCGCGCAGGAGGAGAGCCATCCCAGCAGGACGTGTCCATCCAGCATCTTGCAGCGGCGCCGGCGCTGCTCATCTCGTTC
>JAWWMU010000106.1:1919188-1941041 GCA_035048155.1 Cinnycerthia olivascens
AGCAGGAATTGTTTTGTGTCCCTGCTGTGTGAAGGGAGCTCAGCAACGCTGAATGTGAACCCCAGAACCACCCACTGGAACTGCCCAGAACCTGAAAATATAAAAGATAAAACCCAAGGCATCATCAGCACCTCAGACCAGCTCCCCAGAGAGGTCCAGGGGTGGACATTCAGGGAATGACAGGTTCCCCCATGTCCTGAGGCCCAGATTCTCACAGGTGTCCCTGCAGCACCTGAGGCTTTTCTCCCTCAGGAGATAAACACACCTGGTGAGAGTGCAAACATTGGGCCAACCATAACTGACCAGGGTAGTTGATTACCTCCCTTAATTGCTGTCACAAATTAAGCCCAATTAAGGCTTCTCCTTGGGAATGGTCTTGTGGGAGATCACTCACACACAGCAGCAATGGAACCCTTTCTGTCCTGGGATGAGAATTTTTCTCACCTTATCACAACTTTAATTTTTTATTTTGCTGTTTGTTGTTGTAGAATTCCGGAATGGTTTGGTTGGAATGATTCGGGTTTTAAAGATCATCCAATGCCACCCCTGCCATGGGCAGGGACACCTGCCACTGTCCCAGGTTGCTCCAAGCCCTGTCCAAGCTGGCCTTGGGCACTCGCAGGGATCCAGGGGCAGCCACAGCTTCTCTGGAAAATCCATTCCAGCCTCTCACCACCCTCCCAGGGAAGAATTCCTTCTCAATATCCCATCTAAATCTCCATTCTTTCATCTTAAAGCCAATCCCGCTTGTCCCATTACTGTATCTCCTATTTTGCAAGAATGATAAATGCAAGAAGGAAAAATAAATAATTTTATTTATTGAAATAAATTATTGGCTGTTTCTTTCCCCCTTTTGCAGCAGTGAGTTCCACTGATGAACAATGTGTGGAACATCTCACATGAAGGGTCGGGAGCAGCACAGAAACCTTTCAGTCACTGGTTCCCAAACTGCCAGCCACAAATTTGTCCTTCCCACCCTTGGCTGCTCCTCACCTGTCAAGAGCTGCCAAATGTAAACAGCCACTGCCATCTAGTGACCACGGAACGGCTCCCAGCTCCCAAAAATTCCTTTTCTGGCTTCTTCAGGGGAAATCCTTGAGGGACGTGAGGAAGGAGATGAGCACCTGGCCTCAGGTGAAGAACTTCAGATCATATGGAGTCATTTCATTGTCCACTGGTTTGACATTTCTGGAGCAGGTGGTAAGGGAATATGAACTCCTCCCAAGTGTCTCCAGAATTTTTTGGGTTGGAGAAGCTTTCTGAGATCATAAAATCCAAGCAGCAGCCCAGCAGCACTGTGTTCACCACTATCCTGGGTCCCCATGTGGCTTTTGAACATTTCCAGGGATGGGGACTCCACCACCACCCTGGGCATCCCCTTCCAATGTCTGACCAACCTTTCTGTGAGGAATGTTCCCTGATATCCAATCTAAACATCCCCAGGCACAGCTTGAAGCTGCTCCCTGGTGGCAGAGCCCAAACTGGGTGTCCCCTCCTGTCAGGAGTTGTGCAGAGCCACAAGATCCCTCCTGAGCTTCCTTTGCTCCAGGCTGAGCGCTTTCCCAGCTCCCTCAGGAATTCTCCAGCCCCTTCCCAGCTTTTTTCCCTTTCCTGGGCACCCTCCAGCCCCTCAATGTCCTTCTAGTCATGACAGCCCAAAACTGACCCTGGGATTTGAGTTGTGGCCACACCAGAGCTGAGTAGAGGGGGAAAATAAGACCTGAATAACTCCTGGCTCTGGTCACTCCAAATCCCTGCCCATATTCCCAGGAAAAGCTGTCCTGTCCATGGAGAGGGTGATCTGGGGGGACAGGAGTTATCCATCTTTACCTGTTCCAGCTGCTCTGATCCTCCCTGCAGCCCAAGCCAGAGCTGAACCACACACCTGCAGCAGTTTCAGTTATCAGAGCATTAATTAATTGATTAAATTAGGTGATTAAAGTGATTAAGTTAAAGATTGCCATCTGGGAGGAGCTCACTGCTCAAAGGAGGGGAATTTCAGGCCTCTGATTCCCAGCTATTCATCCTCATCTTCCCCTGAGCTGAGTTACTTCAGGATGGCTCCAAGCCACCTCTCAGATCCCAGATTTTAGCCTCACTCACTCTCAGTGGATTAGGAAAATGGGACTGGAGTTAGAATCAGTCCTGGACCATTCCTGGTGGGGATTGAAGTGAGCTGATTTCTCTGAGAAGCCCAAACTGAGTTGGGATGGCAGAACTTGGCACAATCACCCAGTCCCGCACGGACGTGGAAAAGAGGAGGATTTCCAGCTCTTCCCGGGACAATGTTCTGCCCCACACCTGCACAAAGCCTAGAAAAACACAACGCAGGGCTGAGTGTGGGGTAACACAGTGTCGGTGCATCCTCTGGGGAGCTCCCTGCCCCAAAAACACCCCAAAATCTGCGGTTGTGCACAGGCTGGGGCTGTGCTGGGAGGGGTCTCCCTTGCCAGAAGATGGCACTGGCTCTCCATGGAGCGCTGTGGAGCAGGTGCATCCCGCTCCATCCCAGCCGCTTCTGCTCCTCAGCTTGCCCTAAAGCCCTTCCCAGGGATCCCGCAGGTTTTGGGTTTATCAGGAGCACCAGGGCAGCTTTATCCACACCCGGAATGTCCTGGAATTCACAGCTCTTCCTGCACAACCAGTGCACACCAGGCAGAGTGGATTCCTTGCTTGTAAATGTATGGAAAAGCCACATTTTTTTTTTCCTTCCTGTATGATTTCTCTCCCTCGACTCAAAGCCTTGTTTCCTAAGGGAAAAAAAACCACCTGAAATAAATGTGTTCAGCTTGACAATTATTTAATTGCTGTTTATCTCTACACTGGAGCTGCCCATCTGCCCATTCCAGCTTCCAGAAGCCCACGGACATCATGGGAGAAGTGGGAAATGGAAGAGTTTTGTTCTGGCACTGATGAACAACTGTGATTTTAAGGTGATTTGGAGCTCTCTGTGCTCTGGGTTGATGCCTTAGGTTTTAGCATTTATATTTTTTAGATCCTGTGCTGTTTTAGTGGGCAGCTTAAGGTTTCATATTCAGTGCTGCTGAGTTCTCTTCACAGAGTAGAGAGACAAAACAATTCCTTCTCCAGCTCGATACCAAGGACAACTTTCAGGGCCAAGAATGAAAACAGCGGTGAAATGAGAAGAAAAAACCAGGAGGATGGAGCTTCATAACCTGAAGCTGTAATTGAACAATTTACTCCAATTTGCTAATGAACCAAAACTTATCAAAGTGTGGGACCTTGTGATCAGGCACCCATTTTGTGACCATTTTGGAGCATCTTGAGTGTGGTCCAGCTGAACTCTTGTGTGGCCCAGGTGTGCCCACTGAGGCCTTTTAAATAAATCCCTACTTTTTCCTCTTGCTCTGTCTGGTCTCTGTTCCAGGTCAGCCTCCAGAAGGCACCAGGGTCGGGTTTTTGGCCAACAGATGGGGCCATTTCCTCACCCTCCAGCCGGACAGAGATTCCCTCAGAGCAGCTTCTCCCAGTGCCCACAGCAAGGTGACTCCGGAGCCTCCGGGATGAAGTTTCCATGGGATGTGCTGAGGAAAAGCTGTCGGCAGGAAGGTAAGTGGAAAAGGTTTTGGAAAAGACCGGCAGACAGGCAGGGGCAAGTCTCCAACAAATCCTGTTCCTCCGCTTCTTTCCCGTGATAAAAACCTGCCAGTTCTGCCACTGAAACCTGGAAAAGCTCCCCGAGGGCAGATTTGGTTCCTCAGAGGAGCAGCAGGAGAGCAGCACAGGTTTTCCCAACCTTTTCCACACCCACCAGGACCATCATCTCTGTCCCTGAACTTTCCACTCCTAGGGATGCAGGATTTCTCTCTGCCTTGGGAAAATCCAGTTATTAATAACGTAGTGAGCCACGGCACTTTGAGAAGGTCAGATGTGCACCAGGGAATCACAGGATTCCCAGACTGGGGATCGGCAAAAAATCCATCAGAAAAACAAAAAAAACCCATTTTTTTCCTCCTCACATCTGGAAAAGCAGAGAAAATGCAGAAACACTTGTTGCAGAGGCAAATATAAGCCCTTCTTTTATTCCATTTTCAACACTTTTAATCCCTCGTGTGTTAAGACCTCAGCTTGTAAAAAGCAAAATAAAGGCATTCAACTTTTTATTGCAGGAGTTTTCCTGCTCATTAATAATCCTGAAATATTATTCAATTGCCAAGTGGAAGACAGCAGTGCTGGGACTTGCTCTGGCCTGCCAGGCTCCATCCTGTGTGTGCATTTAACTGCCAGGACCACTGAGTTCTTACTCATGACCTGTGGGAAGGAAAGAAAACCCCAAAACCAAAGTGAAAAAGCCCAAACACCAAAGGAAAGCTCAGCAAGGTGCAGTTCTAGCCCAGGAAAAGGCTGAGTTACCCAGCACAGGTAAGTGCTAGTCCTGGAGTTTTACAAGGCTACTGCCAGTCACTCTTGGAATCACGGAATATCCGGAGCCTGGAGGGATCCGTGAGGATCATCGGGCCAAAATCCTGATCCTGCACAGGACAACCCCAAAAATCACACAGTGGTTTAATAAGGGACCACAAGGGAGGAAAAACCCCAGCTTTGCACCAAAGGGAAGGCTGTGTTACCCCAGCTGTCCCCATGCCCTTCATCTTCTCCCAAAATCCCCTTCCCAAATTTCAGGCTCCTCCTATTGCTTCAGGCCAAGACTCCAAGCACTGACTTTCAGTAGCAAGGCCACCTTCAGCACCTAAACCTTCACTCACCATAAAAGCTGCTACTGCAGGTTTATCCCAGCGTTTTCCAGCTTGGCCTGCCAGTCCCAGGCTTTGCTGCAACTTGCAGGAGCCCTTAAACTTCCAGCGTGGCTTTGCTTCAAGACAGGACCTGAAGGAAGGATGGACGAGGTCCAGCCTGCGCTGAAAGTGCCAACAAGCCTTGGCCGCCTTGCACATACTTTGGGGGATTTAAAGCGAGTGGTTAAATTAGGTGGGAATTGCTTTTATCTGCCCAGCAGCCCAGGCCGGCAGGAACACGCTCTTGGAAGCTGCACTCGCCTTTTTGGCTTTTTGAACGTGCCCAGGTGGAGGAACCCAGGGCACAGGGGATCCTCCCCGCAGGAAACTCCATCCTTTCCTCCAGCTGGGACCACCCAGAGCTGGGGACACCCAGGGCAGCCCCTGCTGCCACCACCGTGGTGCCTGGAGACCCTGCCTAGCCCTGGCCTAGCTAGGATGGGGGCTTGGGGCTGGAATCAGCATTAATTGGAGAAAGATGGAATTATGGAATTTCCTGAGTGGGAAGGGAGCCACAGGGATGGTGGATCCAGCTCCTGGCCCTGCACAGACACCCCAAAAATCCCACCCTGAGCATCCTTGCATTGCTCCTGGCAGGGTTGGGAATGTGCCCGTTCCCTCGGGAGCCAGGGCAGTGCCCAGCACCCTCTGGGGAATGAAAATTTCCCTGATTTCCACCCTCAAGCTCTCCTGACACAGCTCCAGCCCTTCCCTCGAGTCCTGTCTCAGTCACAGAGGGGAGATGGATGCCTGCTCCCCCCCTTCCCACAGTAAGAAGCTGCAGCTGAAGGATTCAGGCTGGGGGGATCTCAGAAGGTGTCTGCTTGAGGGGAGCTGGGATGCAGAAAGGATGTGGGAATGGAGCAAACAGAAGACCTGGGCTGATAAGAAGGTTAAAAAGGGGATTTAGAGGGGCTTGTGCACAGTGATTGTGATGATCTTTGTGTTTTCCACCCTCAGTGCTGTTTGCCTGGACCAATCACCACTGCTGTGTTGAGGAAACACAAAAAGCCTCTCAGCAGATCCCAGCACATGCTCTGGGTGTCCTGGGCCTTGCCCACGTCCCTCCCACACCAGCCACAAGGTTGAGAGGTGCTCATGCAGCAGCTGAGTGGCCATTGGCCTCTCTGCAGGTGATTTGTGTCCTTTCCATCGCTCCTTTCCTGCTGAACCCAGCACTTCCCACGTGTCAGGCACCTCAAGGTGACAAAGCTGCACCTCCTGCACCCACAGAGCCATCCAAAAATGTTCTGTGCCCCCCAGAGCCTGGCACCCCACTGAACTTGGGTGAGGAACCATCTCAGGAGGGCTGTGGCTGCTCGTAAATCAGGGGGTGGTGGCAGGGGATGCTTCAGTGCTCAGCCCCTGACCTGTGGCCCGCTCTGACAATGATTTACAGGCCAGGAGAGCTTTGCATGCCCACACACACTCCCAGGGGCCAAAATGCCCTTTCAAACTGCAGTTACACCCTGTACTCCATCCACTGGGAATAAGGCAGGGGATGGATTCTGCCTCTCAGCATGTGAGGGGAGAGCAGATCGCTCCCCTCGTGCTCCTCACGGAGGTTTAGGAACAACCAAAACAAGAGAGAAGAGGGCGATGGGGACTCGGCTGCAGGAGGAACCTGGAGTGAACCCTGCCCATCAAACGAGGCATCAAACCTGCATCAATTTTAGAATATCTCACTGCATTTGGAGCTCAGGTGTGCCAGGCTGGTCACAACACTGCCCACGTTTGCCCAAAAACCCGAGGTCTGAGCCAGGATCCCGTGGCACTAAATGAACCAAACTGGAGCGTGGACAAAGCCCATCCAGGCACCTCTGTGGTGTCCCCACTCCCAACAGGGTGGCTGCTCCAAACTGGGAAATTACATTTCACCTAAAAATCCTCTGGAAAATAAGAGATCCCATCCAAAAGAAGATGTGTTGGTGCACATCTACATACAAACACACTCTATCCCTTGCTCCAGGAGTGCACAAGGCTCGGGCAGCCACAAAAAGCTTGGAGAAATGTTCCCAAGCCAACCACCTGACCTGTGACTCCTGCCCATGGCCCAGAGGTGTGATGTGGCAATTTTAGGGGGACATAAGGAAAACTGAGAGCCCAGCATCTCCAATGCATGCAGCAGAACATTTTCCTGCTATCGGCCTCAGAAATGGATTCAAAGAAACCAGAAGACAAAGGAGGGTAAAAGTAACATGGAGATAAATTGGAAATTGGTGATCAGGTCTCTCCTAAACCTCCCTGGCAGCTGGGGGAGGAAAGATGCAAATGCAGAACCACACTTGGTCTGGTTTGTGGCTCCTTCCAAGGTCAAATTCTACTCCACATTCCAGGTCCAAGCTGAGGGCATCGGGCAGAGATGTGCAAGTTATTGTGGGGCCCTGGGAGCCAGAAACCTCCCAGGACCTGCCTCTGTGGAATCCAGCAAATTCAGGGATGTTTTCCTTACATCTGGGTCATTCCATGTGGCTCGAGAAGGTCCAGACATGAGAAGGAGAAAAACAGTCCAAGGTCACCACGTGTTTGGGGATGGGATCAGATTCCCACAGATTATAAGGAAACCTCAGGTTTCCTCTCACATGGAGCCCCCAAATCTCAAACCTGCCACCTCCATGTGTTTAATGCTGTCTGAGGCATTTTTGGGCCTTGAGGACATCCCCGTGAACCCGACCTGCAGGGCATCAAATCTTTTGGATGCCTGCACACAGGTGGGAAGGCAGCTGGAGGATTTTAGATGGCAGGAGGTCCCTGTGGTTAAACCCCACGCTCGAGGTGCAGACACCAAGATGCAGATGTCTCAATGTGCGTCCAAATCCCACTTTGTCAAGGTTTGGAGGGTAATCCAAAGGCTTCCTGTGGCCAGCAGAGCTTTAAGGGCAGTGGTGAACAGAGAGGAAAACAGTAAAACTCTTGAATTTGTGGTGACTGGGACCTGGGGCTGCATTTCCACCCTCTGCATCCCCTTCTTGGGCATGAACTCCAGCACCAGAAGTCTCCTAAATAGTCACGAGTTGCTCTGGGCTGCTGCCACATTTTCCTTTGGCCATAGACCTGAGAGCCCCAGAGCTCAGGTTTTATTGGGAAGTGATAAAATAAAACCATTTGCTGCAGGAACATTGAGAAGGGGAATCCCCGAGGATCAATGTCAAGAGTTTTACCCAAGCTGTTTTTTGCAGGGATCACGTGGTCAAGAGCAATGGCTTCGTAAAGGACTGGAAATTTAAACCCTGGAGTTTTTATTTAGCTGAAAATTGGTGTGGCAAACAATTTAGACCTCCTGGAGAGGGAAACCTGGCTGGGGACAGACCTTCTGGTTGCTTTTATTGGTTTGCAATGATCTGTGTTGAGCTTTTTTGGGGATCATCAGCCTCTCTCTTCCCTGGCATAGCCTGGAATTTCAGATTCTTTTTTAGGACAGTGCAAAAGGATACAAAAAAAAAAAGCTTTAAAGATTGAGATGGGGAAAGTGAAGACTGGCTATAAGAAGCAGCAGAGTTATCTGCAGGGAGGAATGATATAGAAATGACTGATGGATGGTTGAGCCACGGATTTTCTGTGCCTCGTAGGTGCCACCTGCAGAAAATGAGTTGGGATTTCAATTGAAGCTGAATTTCATGGGTTAGAGCCCTTGGGAAATGGAAAAGTGACCTCAAAAAGATGTAGCTGGTCAGACTAGAGAAAGTTCCTGTGATTTTCATCTGCTGCCCCATCCCTGGAAGTGTCCAAGGGCAGGTGGGAGCAGCCTGGGATAGTGGAAGATGTCCCTGCCCATGGCAGGGAGTTGGAACTGGATGATCTACAGGACTTCTTCCAACCCAGACCATTCTGTGATTTTCTACCAGGCATGAATGTGCCTTTAAGATTCTCCTCAGACAGATTTTCTCCTGGATTCCCAGTAAAAATAATCAGTCTGAAAGGCTTAAAATCAAAGCAGAGCACAGCTGTCTTGCAGGAGGATGAGATCCCAAAGGCTTGAGAGGTTGCTGGAATTGGGTGGAGAGGAGCTGGGCTAAAACAGAGGGGAAAACAGGCAGGTGTGAACTGTGCTTATTTTAAATAAGTTATTTTTTTTTGTGCTGGGGAGATTTTTTCTGCATGTTACTTTGCATTTCTGTCTTGGGAAAGAGGAGATATTTTGTCTTTGCTCCTTTGAGTAAAATATTCTTTGTTATTTTACCATTTTCCCTGGTGAATTTTAGCCCCTGAGTGAGTTTCCTGGATATCCTGAAGTTCCTGGGCTTGGAAGGCGGGCTGGTGATTTCTGAGTGACCCCTTCAGCCCCGAGCCCTGTCCCTGCTGCTGCCAGCCAGGCCTGCAGACAGGTCACACTAATGTTTAACTCCAGCCTGTGTCACTGCATTCAGAGCCTGCTTTCCCTCCCCTCTGCACAAGTTTATTCCCAGTGGATACAGTGACCCCATCACCTCCCGGTGTCCCCTCCACCAAACAAGGCTGTCCCCCTGCTGCCCTTCACAGGGAATTTTCTGAGAGCTCTTTTCATCTCATCTCTTCAGCCCTGACCCTCTCCAGGAGGGGCACATCCTGCCTTGGAGCAGCAGCAAGGATTTTTGTTGGGAAGAGCAGGTGGATTCCTGTGCTGGGATGAGGATGGGGTCCTGAAACAGGTCAGACTCAGGACTCTGGGGTGAGAGGGCTCTGATTTATGGTCCCTGAGCAGAAGAAAAGCCATCTCTGTTATCCTTTGATGTTGGATTTGCCTCGTTACCTTTCACTTGCAGGGTTGGATATTTCGGTCAGAGAGATTACCTTTATGATTGTGAGATTACCTTTATGATTGATAATTACAATATGATGACTATTATGGCAATGATTTTATGCTTATTATTATCTATAATATATATAAATATATAATATATTTTAAAAATTATTACTATATATTTACTAAATATATATAGTTGTAGTTATTCATATGACTATTATGATTGTGTATTTTATTATATATTACTCTCATTATTGGTGTGATTATGACTGATGATTATTGATGATGATGATACCAGATTATATCATCATCTGCAGTACCTGTGCTCTGGCCACTGTCCTGTGAGCTCCTCCAGGAATGCAGAAACCTCTGGCACAAGGGCACATGGAGGAATTCCTGTCTGGACCCAGAGCAAGAGGATCCCTGCCAGCTCAGGCTGGCTGTGTTTATCTCACTCTGTAATTCCTTGAGGAGAAACCTGTCCCATTCCCCCTGTTTTAGAACCTTCAGCACATTTTCCCCCTGGAGACAGAGACTAATTCCCACTGCTGATCCTCTCCTCCAGCCTGCTCCACCTCTCCCCATCACCCTGTGCAGCATCACTGCCTAACAGCAACAAAATCAGCTCAATGACAAAAAAATCGGGCCAGGCTGGGGGAGCCTCTCCAGCTTTTAGGGAACCTGCACTTCAAAGGTTACTCATCCCTGCCCTGGAAGGCTGCAAGTACTTCCCGAGTGTCAAGTGTCCTCCAGGGAGGAACAAACACTCCAGGTGTTTGCAGAGCATTCTCCTCTCGCCTCTTTCCTCCTGGGATGATGACAAAAAGTCAAGGCCGTGGTTCCTGGAGTGGACTTGAAGTGTGTTGACCTTGCTGAGTCACAGGGATCTCCAGGCTGCTGAGGGTCTGCTCTGTCAGCCCTGAGTGCCTGAGATGTCTCTTTTGTCCCCTCTTGGGTGTTGTTTCCCGGTGTTGGGGGGCCGGGCTGTGTGTTTTAGGAGATAGGAAAATGGTTGTATCCTGCTTGGGGTGATGGGAATGGATCAAGGGAGTTACAAAGGACGTGTTCCCAGTGTGCTGGGGGGGTGTTTCCTCCTATCAGTTCCCTGTGGGAAGGGATGGATGCTCTGGAAGTGGGCAGCTCAAGGGAGTGGGTTTGAATGCTTAATTTTGATTATGTGTGGAATCAAACTCCTGTCAAATTAAGGTGAATCATAGAATCATGGAATATCCTGAGCTGGGAGAGATCCACAAGGATCATCCAGTCCAGTTCCTGACCCAACAATCCCACCCCGTGCATCCCTGGGAGTGTTGTCCACACATTCCTGGAGCTCTGGCAGCCTCGGGGCTGTGCCCATTCCCTGGGGAATCTGGCAGTGACCAGCACCTTCTGGGGGAAGAACTTTTCCCTGATATCCAACCTGAACCTCCACTAACTCAGCTTCCTGCCATTCCCTGGGTCCTGTCACTGTCACAGAGAGACAAACTCAGTGCCTGCCCCTCCACTTGGGGTGGAAGTGCACATTTGTCACCGTGACACAGAGATGTTCAGGTCAGGATGCAATAATGAAGTTTGATATTTGCTGAATAATATAAGGGAGGAAACTTGACCCAGAGGCTCCTTCCTTGGCACTGACAAACTGATTTGTCCTGTGGCTGAGTGCAGGTGGTCAGGCTGATGTCCCCAGGGGCACAGCAGTTGCTTGGGGACATGGTTCAGGTGGATTTGGCAGTGCTGGATGGGTGGTTGGGCTTGATGATCTTGGCTTTCCAACCCCAATCATTCCAAGGTCTTCCAGGAATTGAATAGTGGTGCATTCCCCATGTTAGACATGTCCAAACAAGAGACACCTCCAAAATGACACCAGTGAGAAGAACTGGGCTCCCTGACTCCTCCACAACGTCTCTGATGGACCTGCTCAGACAGCAGAGGGTGCAGGGTGGGGTGTGCAAGCTTGGGACTTGCAATCAGAGCAAGAGGAGATACCCCTGAGACCCCGAAATCCTGAATGGGCATCGCCCTCAGTCTGACTTGCTGCTGAAAGAATTTGGAGTAAGTTTTGCCCGTGAGCTCCCAAGCATTTGTGTGAAATTCCACCTGCTCTGGGGGAACGTGTCCTGCCCAAGGACAGATCTTTTGTAGAGTCCCTTCCAACCCAAACCATTCTGTGATTCTGTGATATCTGACAATCAGCTCATTTAACTGTTGGAAAATCCTGTGGGGTGGAAGCAATAATTCCGAGTGGATCTGTGTGTGCTTCTGCTCCACACCCATTTTGGCTTGTGCACGCCATGTGTGCATATGCAGACAAATATGGATTTGTGCATGGTTTTGCTCATGTTATAACCACCAGAGCCTCCCAGCCTGGCATTTTCCTTCTCCCTCCTTGTCCCGGTGTGAAATCCTTTCCCCTCTCCAGCTGGGAAGTCAGCCTGTCACATGAACAGCAGGCCAGGGGCATTATCTACCTGCCTTTCCTCGCTGAACAATGTAAGTAGATGATTAACCATTAAAGCAACACACTTTGCTGAGCCATTAACCAGGGAGGAAGGCCTCAGCTTGGCTGAACAATGGGCTCCATACAGAAACCAGCCCGGCCCGTCCATCCTGGAAGCGCCTCTCGGACAGAGCCGGGCGGGTTTTGCCTTGGAATGCCTCGGTTTGGGCTCTCACCCAGCAAGCCCCGTGCTGGGGCTGGGGCTCCCCACCTTCCCCTCTGCCCTGTGCTGACCTTGGAAGCTGATCTTGCCCAAATCCACGCTCTGGATCCAACCTCCGGAGGTTTAGGAGCCGCCACTCGTTTTCCAGCCTCCCTTCTGCACGCTGCAGGAACGCAGTGTGGGAATTCAGGAGCTCCTAAGCCAGCCAGATTTCCTCGTCTGGAGGCATTCCAAACACACGAGACAGAATTAACCATTTCTCTCTGTCTGATCATCACTTATTAGATCTTTCTTGGGAATTATGGTGCTCCATCCCATCCTGACTGAAACTGTCAGATTCATCCACAATCAAACCATCACAGAGTCACTGAAGGGCTTGGGCTGGAAGGGACCTTAAACCACCCAGTTCCATCACTCTTGTGTTTAAAATCCACCCAGTTCCATCACTCCTGTGTTTTAAAATCCATCCAGTTCCATCTGGATGTGTGTTTTAGTCCATCTTTTTGTGTTTCAAAGACCATCTAATTCCATCATTCCTGTGTTTTAAAGACCATCCAGCTCCTTGACATTTATTTTGGGTCTATTCATGCCCAGCTATCCCATGCTTATCCTCTGTCATTCTTGTTGGTGGGTGCCACTGGAAAATCAGGGAAAAGAATTTCCCAACTCTCTGATTTCAAAAGAGAAGGAAATCAGGTTGTTATGACGTAAAGGAGGGAATTCTTCTATCTGTATGTCATCAAAATCAGGATTTGACATAAAATCTGGATACTGTGATGGGGAGATTCCCGCTTTTTTTGCCCCTCGCAGGGGGATACAGACTGGGAGGATGTTCTGCAATGTGAAAATTTGGAATATTCCTTGGTGCTCCTCAGGCTTCCCAGGAATGCTGAAACAGGAAGTCCCCCAAATGCAGAGATCCTGGGAGTTGCTTTTGACTCAGATTTCAAAGTACAGTGAATATGAAAACAGAACACACAAGATTTCTTCTGGGGCTGGGAAGAAGAGTGAAAATTCTGCTTTGGTGGCATTTAGGGATCCAGTTTTGGGGTGATCATGTTGGTGCTTGGCTAATTATTGGAGTGGACATTCTTGAAGGTCTTTTCCATCTTTGGCAACTCTGAATTGAAGCTTTGAATAAAATATCTGCTTGAAACAAATAAGGATGAACTTTCCTACATATTGAGATTCATCTCTTCTCTCCCCTCAACAAATTCCTTGAAGAACTCCTTGTCAGATTAACCAAATATATGATAGAAGTCAGATTTTGGGCCAGATCTGGAGTGACCCAGTTGGTGTCTCTGGGATGAGTATCCTGCCCTGGAGTCTGCACATCCATCCCAGCTTTCCACTGGGAATGGGCCCTGCTTCCCACCCATCCACACCTCCCACATGGCAATGTCACACCCCAAACACGGGCCAGACAGCACAACCTTGGGCTCTGAGCTCATCCAGCCCCGGGATGCTCCAAGATTCCAGGGCTTCAGGTTGTCTCCCAAAGGGAATTTGGTGTCAAGATAAGACAGAACACAATGGATGACAGCAAAACCAGAAGGCCCCAGTGATATTCAGATTTTCCCCAGCTGTGAGTTACCTGTTGGGAGCTGGAATTTTTGTTCTGCTGCTTAGCTGGAAACAATCCTGGGAAAGGATTTCAGGGATGCAACAGGCTGGGATGAGGTTTGCAAGAACTTGAGCAGCAGCTGGAACTTGTAAAATTATTATTTCTGTGTTTTGGCTGTGCAGGGAGGCAAAACCACTGGCAGCAGACAGGTAGAGCAGCAAGGAAAATATTCTACATTCAGAAACTTCAGAATTACAGAAGAGTTTGGGTTGAGAGGGACCTTGAAGATCACCCAGGGACACCTTCCACAATCCCAGGGTGCCCCAAGCCCTGTCCAACCTGGCTTTGGACACTTCCAGGGATCCAGGGGCAGCCACAGCTTCTCTGGGCACCCTGTGCCAGGGCCTCCCCACCCTCACAGCCAGGAATTCCTTCCCAATATCCAATCTAAACCTTCTCTCTGGCAGTTTGGATCCATTCCCCCTCGTCTTGTCACTCCAGGCCCTTGTTAAAAGGACTTTGGAACTTGAGTTTTCTTTCAAAAGGCTCATTTTACTCACAGGAGCGGGAATCACTCACAGGAACCTTCCTCTAACTCAGCCAAAAGCTGGCAGTGCTCACAAACCAAGCCAGGTGACAACACCCAGCTCCCAGACACTCTGGCTGGGGACCAGACAGATGACAACCTCCAAGACAATGACATTTCAGTTCCAGCAGGAAATCACGAGCCCAGTTTCAAAGAAAGCAAAACGCTGTGAAATAAAACACTTTTATTAGCACAAAACGGCCAAAAAAAAAAAAAAAAGTGAAATAACACGACCAGCATCGCCCATCCTCTAAAAATAAAAGCAAGGAGAGAGAGTTTTCAGCAGGGCTGGAAATTCCCCGACACACTTTCAATGGGTGGGCTTGATGTTGTGGCTACGAAAATATTTCTGCTCAGTTTGTTTCTGGCTGTTTTGCAGCTGAAGGGCTGCCAGATCTCTTGGCTGGATCCCTTTTCCTTTGGCATTCCGTAGGATGGGATTGCTCATCCCAAAAAGGCTTGGAGAGATGCTGGACTCGGGGAATAACTCCCCTGGTAAATGTCCTAGAAATATCCCAAGGTTTTGAGCCACAGCAACTGTCAACAATTTCACAGGAATTCCTTAAAAAAAACCTTAATTTTTCTCCAGAATTTCAGACTGGGAATGGTGGGACTGAGGAGCAACACTTTTCCCATTTTTGTGGAAATAAGTGAGGCCGCTCACAGGATGGAGGAGCACTGGAGGACACATCCCTGGGGACACTCCTGCCATCCAAGAGCTGCTGGGGAGTGGCTTTGGACAACGTGGGTGTCCCAAGGGACAGGCTGAGCCCAAAATCAGGCTGGGAGAAGGTGGCAGGAGGAAATTCAGGTAGTTTTGAAACACCAAGGAGTTTGAGTTTAGTCCTTTTTTTTTTTTTTTTTTTTTTGAGGTTTTCCAGCAAAAAATGAAACCTGAGACCAGCAAATGTCCTTTTGGCTCAGCCTGGGACACCCATGGAAGCTCAGGTTTGTTCCCTCCTGAGGGCATTTCTCTCCACCCTTTCCAGCCTTTCCTTTGCACACAGGGATTTTTTTTTTTTTTTTTTTTAAAGCCAGCAGGCAAAAAGGTCATATTTTGAAATATCCAAGGAAATCTGTTGATGTTTTGGACCTGCCTTGAGAATACTTTAATTTTTTTCCCCATATAAATTTTCTCCCACCTTTTGTGCCACCTACAGAAGTTCAGTGTGGATTTTTTGGATACCTTCTCTTGCCTGCCAATCTCCATGCCCAGAAAATTCACTATTAAAAAACAAAACAGAAACAAAAACCCAATGAACAAAACCAAAACACACAAAAAAAAAAAAAAAAGAAAAAAGAAAAAAAAAGAAAGCACTGCCTAGACCTGCTCCTCATCTACTATTTTTATGATTTTTTTGTTGTTTGCTGTGTTGAAAACTGATCAAACATCCCATTTCCCTTCCCAGTGGAGCCACTGAAGGGAGGATTTTTTCACTGGAATTATTTTATCAGTGCAGTAATTAATTAGAGGAATTTCCAAAAAAAACCCAAAAAAAAAACCCAAACAAAAACCAAAAAACCATGGTGAAATGCAGCCCCCCCAGACAACAGAGCTGGCTGGAAATTATTACAAAACTTCAACCAGAAACGAATTTGCAGAGATTTAAAGAGGTTTCCATTGCCTCTCTCCAAGGTGACAGCAGTGACCACAACCAGGGACAGCTGAACTCCAAAAAACACAACATCTACTCCCCACTTTCTACTTTTCCCCCCATTTTTTCCTTTCCCTTTTTTCTCCCACTCTCCCCTTTCCCCTCTCGGGGACCGTGCATGCCCTGCTGTTAAAGGGTTAAATGTTCAAGGTCAAAGAGCCTTGACTGGGGCATGTCAGAGACAGGGGTCAGAGACAGGGGTGGGTGACCTTAAGGACAGAGGCACAGGTCACCCAGGGCACCTGTCACCCTCAGAGGGAGGCGAGCAAGAGGTCCTGGAGGAGCAGAGCTGACCAGGTGTTTTGGTTTAGAGCAAATTTGGAAAAAAAAAAATAAAAATCTTTGGATGGAGTCCCTCTAGAAAACATCTTTTTCACTCTCAGATCCAATTTTTAAAGGTACAACACTTATTTTTGAACTAAACAAACGAATAAAGATACAATTTTAACATCAGTCTGACACCAGGTCCCCCAGAGACCTGCAGAGGGCATTGGGATACTCACCCCCCCCAGCAACCCTCCAGTCTCCCTCTGCTCCCCCAATTCCTGCCCCCACGAACTCAATTTTTATAATTTCTCCCCTCCAGTACGTCCCCAGCGAGCCCAGGAGTGTCACAGCTCGGGGGTGTTTCAATAGAATTAATCAGCTCAGAGGAGGTGCTGAGCTCACACAGGGCACAAATCCAGGGCTGTCTCTTACAGCTGATTTTCACCAGGAAATGACAATTTTCGAATTGTCCTCACAACCCCTCGAATAATTGCTGGTTAATCCACGTGTTTTACAGCATGGGCAGAAGGTGGGAAGAGTCCCTGCTTCCTTGGCACTGTTCCTTCAGAACTGAAAAGTCCCTACTGCAGCTCTGCCTCACAAAATTCCTTCATTCCTGAAATGTCTGAAAGACAAAATGGACCTGATTTTGTGCTGGGATCAATTGTATTGAAAAGCATTCTGGTCCAGGCTATAAAATCCTCATTCTCCACGAAATTCCCAGCAGAAAGATGATTTCCAAGTGAAGAATTCCTGCCTGGGTTGGCTCAGAGGAGCTGTTTGGATGGTAGGGATGGAGTGAAGGAAAAGCTTTGCAAGAGCAGAGCAAAGCACAGGAAGGATGTGCATGGAAGCAGGAGGCAAAAATAAAAATATCTCTTTTTAGGTACTTTAAAAAATAATTTGCCAGCTCTTGGAAACATCAGTGAAAAGAAATGTGCTTTGTTGTCAGAAGGAAATGATTGGACCTTAACAGAAGCAAGAGAGAAAAGAAGGGTCAGGAAAATGCTCCAAGGGCTGGAACCCCTCTGCTCGGGAGCTGGGAGAGCTGGGGGTGTTCACCTGAGGAAAGGAAAGGAAAGCTCCAGGGAGAGCTCAGAGCCCCTGGCAGGGCCTGAAGGGGCTCCAGGAGAGCTGGAGAGGGACTGGGGACAAGGGATGGAGGGACAGGACACAGGGAATGGCTTCACACTGCCAGAGGGCAGGGCTGGGTGGGATATTGGGAAGGAATTCCTGGCTGGGAGGGTGGGGAGGGGCTGGGCTGGAATTCCCAGAGAAGCTGTGGCTGCTCCTGGATCCCTGGAAGTGTCCAAGACCAGGCTGGATGGAGCTTGGAGCAGCCTGGGACGGTGGGAGGTGTCCCTACGCAAGGCAAGGATGGGGCTGGATGAGCTTTAAGCTCCCTTCCAACCTTTCTGTGCTTCCATGATTCTCTGAAGGTCTGTGCAGCCACCTCGAAGTCCCTTCATGCAAAAAGAGGAGGAACTGGTGCTTCCTTCTGTTAAACTTGGAAGCAACAGCTTCCTGAATTAGAAGGAAAGAGAAAGAAAACCCTAAAAAATCACCCCTTTCTCTTCTTGCATGAGATACTTTCAAAGTATTTTATTCTGTGTCCTGTAATCAGCTGAGGGAGGGGATCTCTGAGGGGAGGGAGGTTTAGGGAAACTTCCACCTTGTTGAGATTTGAGGGGCTCTGCTGCATTTTGACCACCTTGGTGCCCTGGCTGATTCTTTTGCCGCAAGTTTGCCCCATTTGGGGTAGATTTACAGAGGAGCGAGGGTTTGCCCCATTTGGGGTAGATTTACAGAGGAGCGAGGGAAAATTGAACACATGCAGCCCAATAACCACGGCTTTGAGCCCACAGATTCCAGAGGGATCCCAGATGGAGTTCAGAGGGCAAAGCTGGGGACACACTCTGCCTTACAATACCCCCACATCCCTCCATCCAGCTCTGCTCTGCATGGAAAGAGTGGGAAAACTGCTGTCAATTGCTTTTTGTTTTCCACAACACTGCAACTGGCCCTTTGTCTCTTCTTCGCTTACAAAAGTGAGAAGGGACAGGAGTGGGGACCTCCTTATTTCCTTATTATACTACTCCTTGTTCCAGGGATTTCCATGATCCAGAGCCCTCAGGGAAGCAGGGATGCCCTCAGCCTGCCTCTCAGCATTCCAGCTGAAAGGAACAGGAGTGTTCTGATCACATTTTTACCCCTCAGAATTACTGACCCAAGGAAAGGACGGAGGTATAACAGCACCAGTGGCTGGAGCTCAGAGCTGTCCCCTGATGGAAAAGAAGCAGGAATGTGGCTTCCAGGCCACGTGTGGTCACTTGAAGGGAGGAAACACCCTGGAAGTCCACCTGGTGAAAAAAGAGTTGCTGGAAATGCAGGAGGCGTGATCCTAGCGGAACAAACGCTGTCCCGTGGGAAGGCGGCGTTCCCGGCCCTTGTCTGTTATTTCAGCCTCTGTCCGGAGGGCAGAGAAATGCCTGGCACACTTCTAATTCAGGAAAGTGAGGAAAGGAAATGTGAGTGGCTCCTCTGGGAGGCGATCTGCCGGGAGGAAACGGCGCCGAAGGATTCTCAGCTATCCCGGGAAGGGCCCGGGATATCCCGGGACACGCAGCCCAGCCCGAGCCCGGTGAGCTGCTCGCCTCTCGCTGCCTCGCTTGGCTTACCCCGACCTGGGAGTCGCTGCCAAATATCTGGAGGGGAATCCATGCAGGCCTGGCAGTGAGGGATGAGCGAGATGAGCTCACGGGTGTTTTCCTCCCCTCTCACCCTCCTGTGAGTCAATGGCCCCGCTGAGCTGGAGCCGCTGCCCTGCAGAGGTTGGGTTCGTGCAGAGAGACCTCCATGGGCAGAATCCCGAGCTCTCCAAAGGGAATGGTTGGATGGTTTGTGGAACCCGGCGTTGCACTGCAGAGAAAAACACCTGGAGCAAAGCTTTAGAGAGGGAAGGGAAGCCCTGACCAAACGATGAGCTGGAATTCCTGCAAAAAATGCGTGGAAGGGAGGGAGGGCTCCTCTGGGATGGGGAAGCCTCAGGCAGGCTCCAGCTCCAGAGCTGAGTCAAGGAGCAGGAAAACTTGAAGTCACCCTCCAGATCCCCCTGGACTGGACACAGCAGTGCTGGCTGAGATCCTGGCACCTGAGCTGTCACCCCCAGGACTGGGACACAGGGCTCATCCTGGCACCGGGAGTGGGATATCGGGACCTTTGCAGGATGCCAGGCTTGGATCCTCACGGGTCACTCCCACAACTGCTTTGTGGGCAGCACATTCCAGAAGCACAACGGTGGGGTCGGGGTTGTGGGGAGGACACAGGGTTTGTGCCACACCGGAGGTGACAAAAATTCCGGGGCTCCTTGTCCAGCATTATCCTTGCACCTGGCATCTTTTGATCCCAAAGAAAAGAATTATGCCCCTTTGGAATTGCCACGTACACCACCAGACTCTTTGGGTCCTTGGCTGCTTCCCCCTGGCCCTGCTGTGTCCTCTCCGTCCCGGACAGAAAAATTCCCACTCCCAAAGCCGTGGCCCTGCGCCGATGTGGCACTGCCCTCTGCTGTCGGTGGCTGCGGGGACACCGCCCAGGACCATTGCTCTGAGTAGGAACACCGAGATTTGTGTCACCGAGGGGCTCCTGAAGGACCTGAAAGCCACCAAGCTGCCCCAGGAAGATGCTGCATCCCTGGTCCCCAGGCATGACAAGCAGCAAAGCCCTGGGGCACTCAGCCCCTGCTTGGGCTTCCCTTTTTCCCTGGCTGGAAGCAGAAGTGGGGACTATTTTTGGTGCTGCCTCACTTTGGAAAGAGTCACACACGGCCAGGGCATCACCCTGGATCTGGCACCTCGCTGTGGGCAGAGAAAATGAGTAACAGCAAGGGTCTCACTGCCTTTCCATGAGCCACAGCTCTGCCTCGGGGCTGCCTGCAGGAGCCGGAGTTTCCTTCTGCGTGCTGGGATCACCAGCTCCTTGGGGATGTGCGTGGAAAATGACTCTTAAACTGCTTTTTCCACCAGAGGAACGCTCAGGCAAAGCCTCCCAGTGATAACATTGCTTGTCCTGCCCTCCACCTACAGCCCTTCATTGCCTTTTCCCAAGCTGGAAGAGCTCGGGTGGCAGGATGAGGACACTCAACATGACCCTGGCACCGGTCCTATCTCCCAAATTCTCCTCGAGGAAAGGCCTCTAGGTGGGGCTTTAATGAAATACTGCTCTGGCTGTGATGGCCCCTGGGGCTTCTGATCCCCGGCACCCACAGGGGGCTGACTCGGTGCCACTTCAACCCAACCAGTGTGAGAAGGAAACCGAGCTATTCGCAGATAATGGTGAATCACGTGGATTTGAGGAAGCTGGAATGGATGTGACACCCACCCCGAGCAAGTGCCAGCCCCCACCCCAAGGGGTGCTGATGCAGAGCCACAGTGGGAGTCCCCACGTCCCACTCACGGGTGGATGTGGGAAGCTTTGAACGGTGCTTTTCCACAAGGCTGCTTTTGTTTTGGGAAAAATGCGGTCAGGAACTGGGCTGAGATGTTTTAGACATTAAAAAATAATAATAAAAAAAATCTTTCCCTTCATCACCCCAAAACTAGGCAGAATCCACACAGTTTGCACAATGCTGGGAAGGCCGGAAATGCCCAAGGGCACAGTCAGAGGTGAGAATAAATTCACCGAGATCTCATTGTCACTCCAGGAGCTATTCCAGGACACAAGGTTCATCCCCAGTAACTCTCCCCCTGTGTGGCTCCTGAGCTGTTTTGTCCAGGGATTCTGGGGGTCAGAAACTCCAGTGACCCCATTCGGAGCACCCAAGGGTCTTGCTGCCCATCATGCACTCAAATGTCACCTGCTGGGCACAGCTGTGTGGGGCTGAGCTTAAACACCCAGGGACAGGGTTTTTTTTGAGATGAGAGCCCAGTGCCAACTGTCCTCCTGCCTCTGTCCGCACGGGGACACGGGGCAGCTCAGCAGTGTGACACACACGTGCTCAGGAGGGGAACCTTCCTGTCCTTGGCTGCTGGAATCACCTCCAGGATGACGATGACAGTGACATCGACAGACCTGGAAAAACGCTGCCACAGATCCCGGCCGAAAGGGTGACATTCAGGGCATGAACTGCTTCCCCCCCGGGGTGCTCGGTGTCCTGTCCCTGCACTGCTCACAGGTGTGTGTGTGTGCGCACACGAGTGTGCGATTCCTTCCCACACCCAACCTCGGCGAGGCCGCCCGGATGTGGCAAACCCACCCCTCGCACCGCTGCCCACCCCTGGAACACCCAGCCCTTTCACGAATGCTTGATTCTTGCACAGCTGCCCAGATGTGCCACATCTGCCCTGATCCTTGCACCACCACCCATCCCTTGCCCAGCTGCCCACCCCTGGAACACCCACGCCTTGCACGCCTGTACCCTGCTGCCCATCCCTTGCGCAGCTGCCAATCCCTTGCACGCGCATCCCTGCCACACGCATCCCTGTCACGCGCATCCCTGCCACGCGCATCCCTGCCACGCGCATCCCTGTCACGCGCATCCCTGCCACGCGCATCCCTGTCACGCGCATCCCTGCCACGCACATCCCTGTCACGCGCATCCCTGCCACGCGCATCCCTGTCACGCGCATCCCTGCCACACGCA
>JAWWMU010000106.1:1951962-1962019 GCA_035048155.1 Cinnycerthia olivascens
GAGGATGGGTCGTGGAAGAGATAAGGAAACTGCTCTTGATGGTTTCTTATCAGCTGGGTTATCAACAGAAGATCACATCACTCCCCCCCATCCCAGTTCTAACAATAGAATAACACACCCCTGATTATATTTTACACTGCAACCCATGACACAGCCTCATTCTCCAGCTCTTCAGAAGAGCTTCAAGGAGTCTTTAAAATCGCATTATTTATGACCAAGCTTGCCAACCCCACCTGAAAACACCTGTCAGTCTCTCCATTTTTATGCACTTCTTCCTCAAATGTCTGCGTCTCCCAGCTGAGTTACCAAACACCTCAATATTTTATGGTATTCTAGGGGTTATTCACAGCACAGCAGCTTCTGGAGTTGGGTACATCAAATTCCATGGTGAGCAGAACATTTCAGAAACCACCTGCCCCACCTATTTAAAAAAAAAAAAAAAAAATGGAAGGTAACTCATGACTCCACATATATTTGATTCCTTCAAACCTTACGAGCTCTGGGAGGAGGAGGCGGCAGAGGCAGAAAGAGCTGGTTCCTGATGTCTGGGGTGCAAATTTCTCGATGTCTTCCAAATTTGCAGGGTCAGACCTGTGCAGCTCCAGCTGCCTGGAGTTCACTGAGGGGGAGAGGAGGTGAGGAGAGGATGGGGAATCATCTCAGGGAGATGAGCTCCATCCATGAGCCACCTGCAGGGCTTTCCTACCAGCCAGCTGAAGATCCAATTCCAGCTTAGCCAGTGTTGCCACCAAACTCAGGGATGGGAGCACAGCAATCCCCTTTTTCTGGGAAAAGCAGGGCTGGGGAAAGATGGGCCAGGAGAGCCAGGGCCTCTGAACTCACCCAAATATCCCCAACTCTGTGCAGTCCCTTCCTGCCACGGGGCTGTGGCCACAAAGTTCCTTCCTCCTCCTGTCCACTGATTCCTTGGAAGTTCTGCAGGAGCTTAGCCAGTGCCTAAAAGGAGAAAGAACCTTTTCAGTGGGTCCCACTGGATTTAACACTTGCCTTGGTAAATAAAGGCATTTTCCATACTCTGGACCAGCTCATCCCTGGTGTGACAGCAGCAGGGCAATGGCACATGGGTGACCCAGTGCCCTGTGAAGACCCAAGCACTCCTTATACCTGCAGAGAGAGAGAGTATAATCCCTTTATTTACTTAAAAAAAAAAAAAAATTAAAAAGAAAAATTTCACAGCTGCCAATGGGGCCAAGCCCTGCAGATTTTACTCCCTCCTTACTCCACGGAGCCAACAGGATTTCTGGGCAGGATCAAAGCCAAGTAGGGCTGTTAAAAGGCAAAGTTCATCAAGCCCTGTGATTTCCTTGCCATTCCCATGAAAGAAAAAAAAAACTCAAAAACCAACTCCAGCAGAGCCCAGCTCTGCTCCTTTGCAGGCTGCAGCCAAACCCAACCCACATTAAGGGAGTTGCTCCACATTCATATTGAAAAGCGGGCGCTTGCCAACCTCGGCGTGCCTTAAACTCCTTGTTCCAAACTCCCGAGCACTGGCCTGGGGAAAGGATTGTGTGCAGGAATCTGTTCGTGCAGTGCCTGGCACTGGGGGTTCTGGCTCATGACTGGGATTTGTAAGCAGCCCCTGCCAGGCTTGTGAAGCATTTGAAGTCTGGTTTCCTTGGGAAACTGGGTTTAGCTGATTATGCTGAGCGGCTCCATCCCCTCGTTTCCTCCCCTCCAACTCCTGAACCCCTCGGCCAATCCCAGCCCACGCTGGCAGGAAGATAAAAGTTTTCGGGGAGATTAAGTTGTATGAAAATAAGGGCACAGGTAGGGGAGGAGAAAAAAAAAAAACAAACAACCTTATTACTGCGTTTGCCTCCTTTCCCCCAGGAGAAAAGGGAGCTCAGGCCTTATCAGAGAGCCCACAGAGGAAGGGGGAGGTGCACCCAGCACCATCAGCACCATTTCCCACTGAATTTCTCGCTGCTAAAGCCACGCTGCTTCATGCCCAGGGCTTGGAAACATCTTTTTAGAGCAGTGGGAAGAACGGGAGGATGTGGGGTTGATTTTGGTCCCGTAAACATGAGAGCAAACCAGAGGGATGCAGCCCCAGGTTTTGCTTCCAAATGCTCCAAATTCCGTGGTAAAATTCCCTCAGTAGAATCAGAGGATCATAGGATGGTTTGGGTGGGAAAAGACCTTAAAGATTATCTGGTTTCCACCCCCTGCCATGGGCAGGGACACCTCCCACTGTCCCAGGCTGCTCCAAGCCCTGTCCAGCCTGGCCTTGGACACTTCCAGGGATCCAGGGGCAGCCACAGCTGCTCTGGGCACCCTGTGCCAGTCCCTCCCCACCCTCACAGCCAAAAATTTCTCCCTAATATCAAATCTAAACCTTCTTTCAGCTTAAATTCACTCCTCTATAGGAACGAACAGCACCAAATCCATCAATATCCCTTCCTGGGGTCTCAGCCCTTCCCCAAATCATCCCCTGGAGGTGTCAGATCCGGGCACTGACCTCCCCCGCTCCTTACACCGCAGCAAAGAACGTGATCCGTGGCGTTTGTGCCCCGTTTCAATCCATGGATTTGGGTGCTGGGCCAGAAGCCATCTGCAGGTGTCACTCCTGCACATGAAGTCCAGGCCCCCCGAAGGGAGCTGGGGACAGGTGGCCACCCGGCAACTGCATTAAGACATCATAACTTTGACTAATTTGTAAACAGGCTGAGAGAACATCCACCCTCCCTGGAAGGGGGAGAAGTGGCTCTTTAAACCCTGGGGATATGACCTCTTGTCCTCTCTGTTTATAAGAGGGAGGGGAAGGGGAGAGAGGGGAAAAAAAAAAAAAAAAAAAAAAAGAGGGAGAAAGGGAGAGAAAGTCAGACTTGTTGCCGTGTTAAAACCTGCCCCCCACCATCAGCTTTTGTGATGAAAATGGTGAGGGACACTCTCCAACTCCTGGCTCTCGCTCTTTGTCATTCAGGCTTTGCAAGGGAGAGCTCCTTTCTGTTTATTTATCAACTGGGATCCCTTGTCAACACCTCACTTGACTGAGGTTTTAGCACCTTGGTGGGGTTTTGTGGGTTTTTTTGAGCTGCCTCAGCCAAATCTCTCTGGTCTCTTCCTCCCCTGGGTGCCGGCAGATCTTTTCTTCTACTAGTTTTGCAAGAACCCTTTTTCTCTTGGCACGAGGTTCTCCTGCAGCAAAGCACCCGGCAATCCCCAGCCAGCCCTTGACAGAGAATTTTGGAAGCTATTCCATTGTTCATTATTTATTTCATTATTCATTATTTCTTATCTCACCATTTCCCACCTCTGACCCCCTCCAAACCCCTCTTTCCCATCCTGTGGCTGCCCCACACCACAACTTTGTTTTAAAACAGCTTAATGGGAAATATCATGATGGCAAACCTAATGCCAAAAAAAAAAAAAAAAAATCAATCTAAAAAAAAAAATACAAATTGCCATTCTGCACTTTTAAAACACATTTGAAAGGTTTGGAGACCTTGACCAAGGCAGTGCTGCAGTGTCAGGCAGTAACTGTGGATGCTCCCGTGCTCTCAAACTGTTCCCTACGTTCCTATTAGTGATTTTAATGTATCTTAATTAACTCACTCTGTGGCTGAAGAGAAGACACTCCAGTCTGGGCAGTTTTTCAGTCCAGTGCTTGTCAGCAGCCCAGAGTAATCCCTGTTTAAAATGCATATTGATTTGCAAACACGAGGCTGAATCCCAACATTCATCCCCAGCGATGCTATCACTCGAGTTTCAAAGAGGGGGGGTTAGGAGCGAGTTCACAAAGGGATCAAATTCTGGTTTAAATTTTAAATTTGTTTTTTCCTTTGTTTGCACCTGCAGCAGGAGTGTGGCCAGCCCTTTGAAAAGGAGTGATTTGAATTGGGTGTTAGAAAGGGATTAGAAAATTTCAACATCAGTGCATCCATGATTTAATAAATAACTGTTCATCTCATTGTTCTTTCTGTCTCACAAACACTTGGCTTTCCTCTCTTTTTTCTGCCCTTAATCCAGTGTAGATCTCCACCTTCAAAATAAATAAAGAGGAATCAGATGGAGCAGAGTAAAGAAACTGCAATTTTAAAGCCAGTGCTGACTCTAAGTGTGAATTTGGAGGAAATCTTCATAAAATCATAGAATATTTTTGGTTGGAAAGGACATTAAAAATCATCTAATTCCAATTAATGCTGGACTTCAGCTTTCTTGATTTTGGGCATTTAGGTGAAGGTAGTTAATGAAGTAGTAAATGAAAGAGGGGCAGGAAACAAGGACCCCCAAAGGATGTTTTATTCCACTCACCAAATTCTCTTCATTTCCAAGGAATTGAACCCCTTTGGAGGGGGCTCCTTTAACAAGCTGCCATCCCTTTAGAGGCTGAGTCTGGGCTGTGTCCAGAAAGGGGTGCAGGATTTGCCCCCAGGAGCCAAAATACCCAATTTTAAAATTCTTCTCTCAAAGCAAGCAGGCTATGGATTTATTATTATTATTATTATTATTATTATTATTATTATTATTATTATTATTATTATTATTATATCATAATTTTATTTATTTTTATTCTCTTGGAAAAATTTCATCTCCTCAGCTGGTGACACCCAGCCTCCTGTGAATGGTTGTTTCTCCACTTCACAGCAGCTTTGGGGCCCTAGAGATTATCGCTTTCCACTGCTGATTAATAGGATTTTAATCTGAATCTGGCCTGGAGAAGTTCCACAAGTGCAAACACCCACAACACACGCAGGGCTCGGGTCATGCCTGCATTTATTTGATTTCCATAGGGGTAAAGTGCCACTGGTCAGAGTCCCCAGATCATATTTTGAGCTTTTTTCTCTGTGATTCTGGAGCTCTCAATGTGCCTGAAAAGCAGGACTGCTCCTCGTGGATTCAGATTTGCCTTCAAATGGTGGATTTACCTTCAAAATAAATCAGATTTCTCCAAGGAAGATCCCAAATTTATCCTCCATGGAACTCATTTTGAGGATGATCTCCTCAAAGTGATTTCACTGGTGGAGACCGCCTGGAAAAGTCGCCCTCGCCACCAAGCCAAGATCTGATTCCCTTTGCCATGACCCCAGGAGGCTGTGGGAAGTTCTGGAGAAGATCACAGAGTCACAGAATCATAGGAGGAATGGAGGGAACCTTAAAAACCACCTTGTTCCACCCCCTGCCATGGGCAGCGACACCTCCCAGCAGTGCAGGTTGCTCCAAGCCCCGTCCCCCCTGGCCTTGGATACTTCCAGGGATGGCAGTGACCAGCTCAGTGGGCTTGGGAGGCAGGGACGAGGGCAGGGAGTGTCCATCTGAACAAAGATTATGAAGATTTCCTCCAAACTCACACTCAGAGTGACACACTTGGACATTTTGACTCTCCTGCAGTCTGATAGAGCCGGACCCCCACTCTGGGTTCCCTCCTGCTCTCACTTGCCAGGGGACACTTGGGTGACAGCCCTGCTGTTCCCAGTGGCCAGCAGGAGATTTTTTCCTGCCTGGGAGCCTGCCCTGCCCGGGGACACAGGGTCGGGGCCGGGGTGGTGCTGTCCCCACTGCTGCTGGGCAGGTGACAGGGAGGAGCTGCCTGGTGCCACCACCCCAGAGCCCTGGCCGTGCACAGAGCGGGTCAGGGGACAGGAGAGGCAGCGCCCACCATTCACCCTCTCACCTCCCCTGCAATCCTTCTGCCACCAGTTCCCTGAGACTCCTGTGTCTCCACCAGGGATGTGGACATGTCCCCCGCTTTGGGGAGAGGAAAGCAGAGCCCTGGAGCTGCAGCTCCCGGCGCTCCCGGGGTGTTTCCCACCCAGCCTTTTCCCTCTCCAGGTTTGTTCTCCTCCTGCACCGCTAGGTGGGCCAAAGCTACACCGGTGGCAGCCCCACCTCTCCCGCAGCAGATCCCGCCTCATCCCGGGGTCCAGGGCACAGGGGATGGAGGGAAGGAGCAGGAGGAGGTGGCAGAGAGCCCCAGGTCCCTCCTGGAGTCTCGCTGTCGTTTAAGCCCCAGGAGAGGTGTCCTGTCCTTAAAGAAGTGGCCATCCCAGGCAGAGGAATCCAGCTGGGACAAAGCCACATCCCAGAGTGGTGGCAAAGGCAGCAGAGCCACCACCAGCCATTCAAACCCTGCCTTGGTCACCCACTGCCCTCCTAAAGCAGCTCCCTGGTGGCCAGGGCGTTTGTCAGAGCCTGGAAGGGGAGGAAGAGTCAGCGCTGTGGGAAAACTGGAGGCACATAAAACATGAGAGGGGACCCTCCTCAAAATTACATTTTTGTCACCCAAAGTTGGGCAGAAAAAATGTGAAAGTCTGTATCTCAAATTCCAAGGGAAAGGGTCACCACCCATGGCAGAGCTGCTCTGCTCTGCTCTGCCTCCATCCAGCTAATAGACCCAATCCCTCCTGCCCTCCTGGGGTCAGCCCAGCACGGGATTTAACACTTCCAGACTTTCAGCCATCCTCCATTTCCCTGAGGAGCCCTGAGGTCAGAAGACAATACAATTATACAGAAGTTTTTAAACGGGAATCCAGGAGCAGCCAAAATTCCGATTACAGGTGGACTAACCTGGGCACATCACAGCCACAGCCAGGGGTGTTTCGGGCAATGTCAAATGTTTGCTGCTCCCTTTCATGTCTGCTGTCCCCTCCCAGCTGAGGACATCTCTTTGAAGCCTGAAGAGCTGAGAAACTCGTCCAAATTGGCCCCTGATTTGCTCAGTGCTATCAGTGCCCCTTCAGGGCCCAGGGAAGATGCCTGTGGGCATCTCAGCCTCAGATGAGCCCAGGGCAGATCCCAGGGACGGGAATGCAGCTCCAGGAGGTGCTGACCCCACCTGCACGGCCTGGGATGAGTTGCTCAGGTCTCCCCTGACCCCTGGGAGCAGCCAAGGAGGGTTGGACAGGGGAGAGCAGGAAAGGTGGAATCCTTTTAGTAAAAATCTTCTCTCCAGCTCCTCTCCTCTCCACTTCTGGGCAGCCAGAGCAGCTGGGCCTGTTCTGCTGAGGGGACGTGAATTCAGCAGCACAACCCAACTTGTCACCAGTTGTGCCCCAGTCAGGTCAGCAGCCATATGGTGCCCATCTCCTGCCTCCTTCCCCAGGCTGGAGGGGTGGACATTGACCAAATTGTCCCTCTTTGTGCTGCTGGGACTCCTGAGTGTGAGGATGGCACGGCTGAGACGGGTCTCAATCTTCAGGGACATAAAAAGCAAAAGATTAGGAAAAGTGAAAGATTAAAAATGGCACAAGTCATCAGAGCCACAGCAAACCCTGTCCTCCTTCACCCCAGCACCCAGGAATCCAGAATCCCAGTATTTGGGTGATTTCCTACAAATAAGATAGAAGAGGTTTAGTTCTGGTTTGATGTCTGGGTCCCCCACATGCTCTGGGGGTTCCACAGCTGGGCTGGCTGTAGGGAGGGCTGCAGAGCTGCCTGCTGGGGATTTACTGGTGCTCCCAGTGCTCCCAGCAAGCCAGTTTGGGCTCCTGGGCACAGCAGGAAATCCAGGCCGTGGTGTTCTGCCACGGCCAGGGCGGCTGTGCCATCCCTGGAGAGCAGAGGGCGGTGAGTGGGGCACAGAGGGAGTAAATTGTGAGTGGGGAGGATGAACCAGAGCCCAGCCAGAGCCAATTCCAGCTGAAATTTGCAGAAGCAGAAAGATTATCAGAGTTTGCCAGCGGGAGTTCAGACGGGAAGGAGGGAAGGGGCAAATCACACTGGTGTCCTCTGCTAAAATTAAAAAGATCTTTTCTCCCCACCAGGAGCCCTCCCTGGTTCTGGCTGGCCCTCCATGAGGGCAATCTTCCCATCCTGCAGCCATGACAAACCCTTTCCATGGAAAGGGGGGAAGGAGAGCAGGACAAATGACTCAGGGGGTATTTGAGAAGTGTGACCACTCTGGATCCCTCCAGAGCTCCCTCCTGGCCCCTCATCTCCTTCCACAGGCTTCTCTGGGGATGGGAGTATCCTGGCTGTGCCTTTTCTGAGCGTGGGTGAGTGCAGCTGCTCCCTGTGGGGGCTCATCTTTCCAAACCCAGCTCTCCTGACACACTCCAGTGGCTCCTGAAGATGCCAGCAGGGCCATCGTGGTGAGTAAGCAGGACAGAAGCAGCAGTGCCCTCACAGGACGTTCCAGCCCCGTGACAACGAGCCCATGTCCCCCCATTCCCTTTTCCCTGTGCCACTTGGGTCACTGAAGCTGTCCAGCTCCTGCTCCTGCAGCTGAGTTATTGTGGAATTGTAGAACCTGGAATGGGTTGGGGTCATCAGGACCCTCCCATTCCACTGTTCCAGGTTGCTCCAAGCCCTGTCCAGCCTGGCTTTGGACACTTTCCAGGGCCAGTCACAGCTTCTCTGGGCAACTTCCCCACCCTCAAAAATCCCCTCAAAACTCCCTGGATATTGATGAGCAAATCCAGGGGAGGAGAAGCCAAAGCCACGCTGCTGGCACTGCACGGAGGGCCAGGTCCTGCCCTTCACAACGTGTGTCTGAATGAATATTTGGGGGTAAAATGGATCAGCCTGGCCCGAAATCAGCCACTGGGAGAAAACCCAGCGGATCTGGGTGGCCAAACGCCAGCAGTGCCACCTCCCCGAGGCTGTCCTGCATCCCCAAAGCCCGTGGCAGCTTTTCTTACGGATTCTAATGGCCTGCAAAAACCTGGCCCTGGAAAGTTCGGGAGTAAGGCTGGTGATAACCAATCACCGGGAGCATTCCTGGGGCCGGGAATAACCATTCCACACCCCAGAATCTCCAAGGTGCCGGCGTCGGAGCGAGCAGCGGTGCTGCCCTGCCGGGGGAAGCCGCCCCGTGCCGGGGGATGTGCGCCCCTGACAAAGTGGATTATCTCCATCCTCCCCGAGCGGCAGCTGCAGAGCAAAGAGGGAGGGGGGGAAAAAAGGGAGAGTGGCTGAATTTGTACCTGCAGGTAAAGTTGCCTGGTGCTTCCTGGAGGGAGGGGCAGAGGCTCGGGGAAATGGTTAAAGCTCTCCCCGGGAACAAAAGGAGGGGGGATTAGGCCGACCCCTGGAAGGGATGTGTGTCCTGCCCCGTCCGTCTGTCCCCCCCTCTGGCGGCACCCCCAGCCCGGGCTGTGTGTGAGTGTGAATGTGTGTGTGTGTGTGTTCCAGTCTGCAGCGTGAGCAATTCCACTTGAAAAGACGGAGAAATCCCCTCCCTTTGAAAGCCGCAGCGCTTGGTTCTCTCCAGTAATGCTATAATTGGATGGGATTTTCTCTAATACACAGGGAAAGTCCTTAAGATGATTTTTCACACACCGCCACCACCCCTCCTCCTCCTCCTTTCCCCCCCCCCACCTCATCCCACCTTATGCAATAAAAACCTCCCTCCTCCAGCCCCTTGGGCTGCTCGGGGGAGGCGGGGAGGGTTTTAATACCCGGGCTGTAATTGCAGCACCGACACGGCGGGGATTTGCCGGGAGAGCCGCTCGCAGCATCCGTTCCCCCTCTGGAAGCCGCCGGGATCAGCCCGAGAGCTCCGGCTCCGCCGGGCGATTAAATCTCGCAGCACTTGCCAGGGCTCACATTTGCAATCGCTCGTCATCCAACCCGAAAGAAAATAATCAGGGCCCGACCCCTGCCAAATTGCCGGTGATTTAAATATCCCCGAATGAACTGCGTTTCTAGTATAATTTCACTAGAATGAATATATCTCTCCATCTAGCTCCACACAAACATATCTTTATGTGTATGCATGTAAAGCCCTGTGTGTGTGTAAATAGGAATATTCCCTGCTAAGGGAAAATATAAATGCGGCTCTTAATGAGGATGAAAGCGCATTTTGATTTGAGCTAATGCAGGGTTGCGAGGCTTCCCCCAACAAAGTCATTAAAAATTGTACCTCTCTTTGTTCCCTGCGAGCCACAGAAATTTTCTGATTCACAGATAAAATAAAAGCAAGGCAAAGAAATAAATAAAACCTCCTCCAGCTGGCTGAATCCTTAAAAATAATAAATATAAAAAGTGACAAAACCCAGAAGAAAAAAAAAAAAAAACACAAACAAGTAACAAGCAGCTACAACCACCATAAAAAAAAAAAAAAAAAAAAAAAAAACCCCTGGAAAAGAGGGTCGCT
>JAWWMU010000106.1:1962282-1977304 GCA_035048155.1 Cinnycerthia olivascens
CCTCCCCTCCTTTCCCCCCCCTGAAAAAAAAAAAAAAAAAAAAAAAGAAAAAAAAAAAACCGAATTTTTGGGACCGCAGAAATCACCCCCCACCACCGGCACTGAAAAGAGAGAAATTGGGACAATATGTAGAGAGAGAAATTAAAAAAGAACTCAATTACTGGTGCCCTGTGGGGTGGATCTGGTGGATGAAGTCGTTCGCAGGCAGCGCCTTCCCAATGTCCGGGGCTGGGATTCCTGGAAATTGGGATGATCTGAAGGAGCCCTTTGGAGATTTGCATGGAAGAAGTCGATTTTTTAGCAGATGTCTTCAGTGAAGCTCCTGGATCTGCGACTGCTTGGACTGGTGGGGAAGGGGGCTGCGTGCCTGGGGGTGCCTGCGTGGCTGGGTGGAAATCCTCTTTTTTTCTTTTTTTTTTTTTTTTTTCCATGAAAAAGGGAGGAAAAAAGCCCCCCAAAAAGAGACCAACCGAAAGTTTCTAGAAAGTTGGTTCAAATGCATCCCAACCTTCCCCGTGAGGAAATGGGGCTTTGAGAAGAAGACAGAATGGCAAGAAGGAGAAAAATGAGAAAATACTAATTTTTAAAAGAAGAAGAAAAAAAAAAAACCTTTCACCCTTTTTTTTTTTACTTTTTTTTTTTTTTTTTTTTTTTTTTTGCATTTTAGTAGCTTCGACCCAGGGAGTGAAATCCGGGCAGGTTGTTATAGCTACCCAAATCCACAGGGGTCCCCCCTGTCTATTTAAACCCCCTAAATCTTCCTTCCCCTTTTTAAAACTACATTTTATCCCTTGGCTTGTGGGCCAACGTGCCCCCTAATGAGTATTAAAACACTATCTCCTTGCAATTAGCTCATTCCTGACTTCACGCTCCTGATTGACAGAACAAGCCAAAGCATCAGAATTCTCCCTTTGGCAATAAGTGCTGATTGGGTCCTTTTTAAGAGAGCTACTTCAAACTTTTTTTTTTATTTTTTTTTTTTTTTTTTTTTTTTTTAATATTTGCCTTCAGTGTCTTGGCTGAGAGAAGAGTTTTTTACCTCTCTGAGATTTTTTTTTTCCTTGAGAGTAGTAGAGGAAGCAAGAGAGGATTTACCTGGTCGGGTTGAGTTCACTTCATTTGACTTTTTTTTTTTTTTTTAAATTATTGTTATTATTATTATTATTAAAATAATCATCCTGCCTCAGAAGAAAGGAAGGTTTTTGGCAACTCTGGTTAAAAAAAAAAAAAAAAAGAAAGACAACTTTTCATCAATGGCCTCTTTTGGATATTTCCTGTTTCTTTGTGGGTTGAGTCAGGCTCTGTCAAGTTACCCAATCTGGTGGTAAGTTTTTATTCTTCTTCTTTTTTTTTTTTCGCTCATTTTCATTTATTTTTCCCCTCCTCTGTTTTCTCTGCAACCCCTGCGCTTAAGATGACTTGAAATTCTCCTTTCGTTGCCACTCAGCTAAAGAGGTGGGATTGTTCCAGCGCCAGCAAGTTCTTAGAACCTGCATTTCACCTCTTTTATTTATGCATTCACTTTGTTTATTTTGACTGGGTTATACCTGATCTCTCCTTCTCCTACTGTAAAAGAGAGAGAGCGGAGAGGGAGCGATCGGAAAGTTTTTGTTTTTTTTTTTTCTGAGTGCTTTGATCCTCTCCTGTGAAGAACAAAAGGCGCTGCCTGAATTAAAGAGATAATGATACAAGTTGACATGAGCATTTCAAGGTGATTTCGAGCTAGTCAGGTGGAAGGAAGGGGGGGAAAGGAGGAAAACTTTCGGGTGTTGTTTTGTTTTTTTTATTTCTTCCTCCCCCCCCTTTCGCTTTAAGGAATATTGATGGGGGAAATTTTAAAAAAATAAAAAAATAGAGGGGGGAAAAAAGGGCAGAAAGAGAAAGGAGGTGAAGGCTGCAGAAGCTGGGCTGTGGGAAGGCAGAGCAGGAGCGGGGACGGGGCTGCGGGAGATGCTCCCGGCGCAAACCCCGCGGCTCCTGCGCGCCCCTCGCTTTCATTTTTGGGGAGGGTCGGCGCTCCCCAAAGGCTCCTCTCCTCCTCGGCGCTTTGCACCCTACGCCTTTAAGAGCCTTTTTCTCGCTCTCTCCCCCACGAAAAGCAAATGGTGCTGGGCAAGGCATGTAACTGCACGATCTGCTCTAATTACCCCGCGGAGTTAATTGGGCTCGGGGAAGCCCTAGCGCGGCGAGGCTCCGGCTCCGCGGGGCTCCGCGGGATGAGCCGGGGGGCTCCGCGCCGCCGACGGCTCCCCCCCCCCAAAAAAAAAAATATATAATCATCCCCGTCCTCCTAATTAATTTTTAAAGTGCTTTTAATCCTTGTCCCCCCCGCCGCGGGTGCGGGATCCGCGGTCCCCCCCTGTCCGGCGGTGCAGAGGTGAGGGTGTTGAAGGCAGCAGCCTCTCCAACTATTTCAGGTATGTCTGAAAGCAGGGAATTCGTTGGGATGGGAGGGAAAAAAAAAAAAAAAAAAAAAGAAAAAGAAAAGAAAAAAAAGCAATAAAATGCAAATGTGTTCTTGGGAAGACAGGCGGCGAGAGCACCTGGACGGGAGTCATTAAAAAGCAATCTTTTATTCCCAGCCACCATCTAACTTATAATTAGAAACTCTGCTCGCATTCCTGATTGGAGAAGGAAGCGCATTCCTCTAATACCGACATAAATATTCTCTTGTCACCCGGCGAGGGGAGCGCGGCCCCGGTCCCCCCTGTCCCCAATGTCCCCCCTGTCCTCTCGGTCCCGGAGCTGCGGAAAAGGGGGAAAAGCTGGGAAACAGGAGCTGGGCAGAGGGGCAGGAGTTCTCTTCCCAAGCCGGGGCATCAGGTGTGTGCGGCCGCGCTCTGGGGTTTGGGGGACGATTTCTGCCCCGTCCTCGCCCGGTGCCGAGCCGCGGTCTCAGACGTTTCTTTCGCAAGGAGAAACCCCCCTGAGGCCATGGAAATGCAAAGGAGGGTTTGAGAGGGGTGGGGGAGTCGCGGGAGAGCCCGGGAGCTGTTGCATTGGCTGCCTAAATTCCCTCTCGTCCTCCCACCCCTTTCCCTCTTTATTTATCCCCAATTTTTCCCTCTTGATTTACCCCCCAAGCGCGATATAAACCCAGGGCCACCCCCGTGGATGGAGATGGGGAGCGGCCCTGGAAATGTGGGAATCAGGGCTGGAAAGTGGCACTGGGGTCCCCGGGATGCACATCCCAACAACGGGAGGGAAGTTCCTTTTCTCCTCCTTTTCTCCTAGGCCAGCCCAGTTGTTCCCAAATTTGGCAACTCGAGCGTGCTGCTTTATTTGATTTTAATTTAATTTTGTTCTCTTCTTTCTTTTGTTTTGTTGTTGTTGCTTTTCTTTTCTTTTCTTGGGAGAGAGAACCTGGAATTTTTGAGTCTGGTCATGCAAGCAGCAAACATCCCATCCCAGCCATCTCTGTTTGAAGTCTCCCGGTGATTTGGGTGTTTAGAGCAGAAAATCTGTCATTTACCGCTCTCAAATTGTGCCCCCTCAATTACAAACTAATCGTTTGCAATTAAAGCATCAGCTCATCCTAAGGCACACGGGGCTGTGGATATTTACACTTTGAGACAATCGGTACAAAAAGCAGGGACTGAGAAATTATATTATCCTGTGGGTTTTGGTTAGCTGTGGTCCCAAAATCAGGGAAAATGTGAATTTGTCAGGGGGATCAAGTGTTGCTGTAAGTCCTGAATACCTCTCACAGCTTCTTTTATATTTTTGGCTGAGCTGTTAAAATTGTTGCTCCCACCATGGCTCAGGGCACCTGTTTAAATCAGACCGAGCAGATTCCCACATTCCTGGGAGCTTTGGGAAAAGTTCAGTGGAGGAAAAGGGAAAGGATCCCTCGGAGCAGCGATGCTCCCACGCCCCATCCCTGATGCTGCTGGGGGGGGAGGCTCTGTGAGCTCCCTAAAACCAGCAAATAATGCATTTCCAGACTGGGGTGAAAGAGGCTCTGAAAATAATGGTTTAAAAACAATCAGAGGAGAGGGACTGATTCCCATTGGTGGGAATTGATGAGGGAAGTTTTAGGGATGTGCTGGGGGGATTTATTGTGCCACAGGAACCTTCTCCAGTGCAGTGCAGCTCTGAGCTGCTCAACCTAAGGCAGCTCCTGGGAGCAGCAACAGGCTCTCCCACACCCAGGGGGCCAGATTAGCAGCAAAAATCAGATCGTTTTCGGGTGTTGTTTTTTTTTTTTTTAAATGTTGGTGCTGTTAATTTTTTGGTTTGTTTAAAAAAAAAAAAAAAAAAAATTAAAAAAGAGAGATTGGAATGAGCGATGGAAGGCTGAGGGAATTCCGAAGCAAAATTTGTGGGTAAGGGAGGATTAAATGGAACCTGTTCCCTGTGCTGGGGGAGTCTGGGGTGTGTGGGGAGTCACAGGAGCAGCACGGGGAGAATTTAAACCTTTTCCAGGTGACTTGTACTGCCTTGACCGACTCCACATGGAATGGGAAAAAAGCCTTTAGTTTCAGTTATTTTATTTTTTCATCTGTGCTGAGTGGCCTGACTTGGTCTGGACGCAGCCAGTGGGCAGAAACAATTCAGAAGGGAGAAGGGCTGGATTCAGGAGGGAAAAAAAGTCAATAAAAAATAACACAGAGCTCCTATGAAGGGAATCTGAATCTCCTGGAGCCCAGGATGCTGCTCCTGGGGGAGATGCTCCCAGGAGAGTCTCTCTGGGCTGAATTGGAAGTACAGGGAGACCCCTCTGCATGCTGGAAAAACGAACTGGCATCCTTTTTCCTGGGTGTGAGGCAGCTTTGGGATGTGTGTGGTTAAATTCTGTTAAATCCTGGAGCAGGATGGGAAGAGGATCTCTAATGGAACAGCAGACACTGGCTGGGATTTGCTGTGGTGGCACAGCTCTGGGCAGCTCTGTCTGTCCCTTCCTCTGTCCTGCTGGGCGTGGTGGGGCTCCTGTCCCCTCTGCTGCTCTCCTGTGTCACACCCAGAGTGTCACATCCCAGATGGGATCAGCCCCATGAAAAACTGGGAGACAGCAGAGTGAGCAGCGTTCCTGGAGGTGCCAGGCCTTTGGGAGAGGATGTGAAGGATGTGGGGGGTGCCTGGGGATATTTCCCTGCCTGTGGCCTCTCGCTCCCCAGCGCTGGCCACAGCAGCTCCATCGATTCCCTCAGCTGTGCAGGATGGAGCTGGCAAAGCTGGGGTGTCCTGCAGGATCTCCTTTCTGTGAGAGCTGGGGGAAGGGATCCAGCAGCTCTTTCCCTCTGCATTTTTTGCAATTCAGGAAATGTAAGTGGGAGGGGTCCCTGCCAACAGCGGTGACGTCACTGCAGCCATGCTCAGGTGCAACACCTGCGCCTGTCCCTGCGCTGTGGCATCACCACAGCAGCCAGCAGTGCAGGGATGAGCTCCTGGCTGGTGCTCTCTGTTCTTTTCTGGGGTCTGTTCCCCTCCACGTGGGTGGAACAGCCCCCATTTTAACGTGAGTGAAGCCCAGGCCGGGTTCTGTCTCCGGTGAGGAGCCCAAACCTTGTCTGCTGCAAACCCTGCAGGGCCAAAGGGAGCCCTGGCAGGCTGCACTGCACAGAGCAAAGCCTGGCTTGGCAGGGAGCGAGGGGTGATTGTCCCTCCTCAGCCAGGAGGGAGGCAGAGCCCCGGGAGGTCACCTGAGGGACAGCCAGAGCTGGCTGCTGGCACCAGGGCTCCCAGAGCAATCTCTAGAGCTCAGAGGAATGAATTGCATCTCCCCTCTTCTCTGCTCGATTGGCCAAGGTGAGGTGCTGGAATTCATCCCCTCCCCTCCTGCAGCAGGTTGTGGTGAGATGTTCAAATCCATCGGTGCAGCAGTGCAATGGCTCTGCATCCACCCTGCTCCCAAGCCTTGGAATTGCCTTTTTCCTACCTGTATCTCTATTCCAGCAGTCTCTGACCCAGCCCTGTTTTTCCAGGCAGAGGATAATCACAGAATGATGGTTTAGGCCACTCTCAGGTGCTGGCTCTCCCTCCAGTTTGGATTTGGGATGGGTGGTTTGCACCCAAGCAGCCGTGGAGTCGAGGGAAAAGGGTCAAGGGGGTCTTTCTGTGTAGATCTAAGGGGTAAAAACCAGCACTTGTCCATTCTGTGCAGAGGATGCTGAGTGCAAAGGGGAAGGGAAATCATTTCCCGTCTCCATCTTTTTGGTGGGACTGAAGAAACAAACCCTGATGGTGTTTGTGTTGTTCCTGGCATAGTCCAGTTGTGGTGAGATTAAATGACTAGACCAAGATCACACCAGAGGTTTTTTTTTCTCAGCAGGAACTGAAATTTTTGCAAGGTCTTAGCAAGAAGTCCCTGTTTTAAACACAGGGAGAGCTTGGACTTTCCCAGAGAGCCCAGTGTGTGCTAAAGAAAATCCCAAACCCCTCACCTACCCAGCTTTCAGACTCATTTTATCAAATTGTGCTGTTCTGCTGTGTATTAATTAATTTTTTCTTTCCAGTTTAAGCGGGCTTTATTAGAGAAATTAACCCGAAAACAAACAACTTGATATTCAAAGCATTGGCTGAAGGAATTGCATCCAATAAAAAGCCTTTCCTACCTAAGATAAAGAAAAGTGAATCCTTTTGCTCCCCAGCTGTTTCCAGGTAACCCTGGAGGTGAAACCTGTCCTTTACGGACATTTGAACACCTCTGAGAACTCTCACTGGAAAAGTTTTGAGCACTTGGTATGGTTTGGGTTGTAAGGAACCTTTTAAAGGTCATCCAGTCCTGCAGGGAGCAGAGACATCTTCAACCAGGGTGGCTGGAATTGAGGGATGGGAGTTTCATTGCTTTCTGTTGGCCCAAAAAGACTTTTCGACCATTCCTTATGAAAGGTTCAGGCTGGAGGAGCCTGGATTTTTACCGTGGTGTCTCCCGGGAAAGAAAGCCAGGGATTGCTGACTGCAGCAGGGGAAATCAGGCTGGCTCACTGGTGCCTCCATCCCAAACCTGAGGGATCCCTTTCCTGCTTGCATCCCGCTTCCTTCCCACCCAGCTCCAGCCACGCAGCAACGCTGCAGCTTCTGCACCCATTCCTGCGTCGCTGGTGCTCAGCGGGGGCGCGGGAGGAGATTTTTCCACATTAGACTTCATGAGGAGCAAATATTTTTCCCTTAAGAGCGCAGGAGGATCCCAGGGGGACAGGCAGGGGTTGTTCCTGGGCTTTACCCTCGCTCAGGGCTCCTCGAGTGCGTGATTCAAAGAATGCCCGGCCGCATTTCAAAGGGATTTGTGCTGTGCAATGACAGCGCCTTGCACCCGGGGGAATCCTGCGGGTCAGGATGCTCCCTTGGGGCCGCACCGACACCTGGGGGTGACAGCCCGGTCCCGCCGACAGCCGCGGTGGAATTCCCTTCCCAGAGCAGGGCTGGTCCCCGGAGGGGATGGACAGCGTGGCTGGAAAGAGGGGAGGAGGATGAGGGAGGTCTGGAGGTCACGGCTTGGGGGGGAGAAGGTTCCGGAGAGGCACCCCCTGAATTTTGATGTTGTGTGGAGATCCAGGAGTGATTTCTGCCCAGTCAGGTGGTGACTGGCACTGGGGTTAAACCCACAGGGATATGGGGGAAAGGAAGGGGAATTGGCAGGGGGAGAAGCACTGGCCAGAGCACACAGGTATTGTCCACATGCCCCGCCGAGGTTGGACAGGGCTCATCCCCAGGGCTGCAGCAGCAGTGTCCTCAGCCCAAAAAGTCCCTCTAAACCCCTCTCTGCTTTGCTGTCAGCCCAAAAGGTCCCTCTAAACCCCTCTCTGCTTTGCTGTCAGCCCAAAAGGTCCCTCTAAACCCCTCTCTGCTTTGCTGTCAGCACCCAGAGCCAGGACAGTTCGGTGGGGCTTGATACTGGAACTGGAGGAACACTGAGGCTGGAGCCTTCCCACGGGGCACCCACCAGGGCTTTGCTGGATCAGGTCTAGGGTTGGTCTTGCAGAAAAGCCACTCACTAAACTGTCCATGCCATCTGTTTCCATCTACCCTGAGACATTCATGATGGTCTTTCCCCCTTTTGTCCCTTTAAAAACAACAGGTTTTGTTTTAAGTCTTGTTGTCGTCTTAGCATCACCTTTAAAAATCCTTCAGTTCATAAGTTCACTCCAAATTCTACCGGAACTCGCAAAAACAAGGGGAGGGAAGGAGAACTGATACATTAACTCCCTTGTTCTGAACTCCTAACATAGGGCACGGCTTTCAAAAGCAGCCTGGGAGCCGGGGGAGAGCGTTCTGCATCACAAAGGTGTTGTTTGTCCCTCTTCCTGGTTTGTCACCTGCATATTCACAGTCCCCTTCCCATCTGGGTGCTGCTGCTACCCAGAGAGAGCTTTGCATTTGTAGAGACTGGGCCATCAAAGGGGTTCAAGGTGCCTTTGGTCTCCTACTCACCACAGTTTCTGTCGTGGTGTTAAACCAGCCAGTTATTCTTCTATGGATACGGTGATAATAATTAGCAGGGATGCCACTGCTCTTTCCCTCGTGCTCTTGGTGTGAAATTCTTTTCTCCTGTTGCACCTTTGCACTCTCAGGCTTCACCAGCAAAGCCACATCAGAGCACGTGGGCTGGTTCCCTTCTCACATCACTGGCCCTGCAAGGGATCCCAGGTGTCTGGGATGGTTCTTTCTCTCCCCCAGGAGGTTCTGTGGGCTCCAAATGTGTTGGAGAAGGCTCAGAGGGTGCCTCAGCTGCTCCTCGAGCTCAGGGCATGGCAGACCCTCACATTTCCAGCCTGGCCTGGGGTTCACCACAGGTTTGGGTGTTCTCCTGGTTTCCAGGCACCATTCCCAGTGTTCCCTGGAATAGCATCCAGCCCACAAACGGAGGTGCCCAGGTTCCCATCAGGAGCCCAAGCACAGGTTCTCCAGCCACGTTAAGGTGCTGGGTGACATCCTGGTCATCCTCAGAGGCCTGGCAGGGATTGTACACAATCCACTGGTGACCTGCTCCTTTCTTGGCAGCAGCTGGAGACCAGTTGGGAAAATCCCAGAGCATCTCAGCATCACTCCATGTCCATCTGCAGACAACTGAGCAAAGCCTCGGGGTGGAATTCACTTCATCCATCCCATGTCTGCATTTTCTGTGTGCCCATCCAAGCCCGGGGCTCTTGGCTCCTTTCCTTGAGGAGATCTGGGCACTCTCTTCTGGTGCAATTCATGTCCCAGGTCTTTGAGAGCTTGACTGGTGAAATCCTCAGTGCCAGTGGAGGAGTTGAAAAGACCAACTCAGAGGAACCTCCATGAACAGCATCGAGGTTTAGTCAGAATATACCCAAAACAAAAGTCTTTGCATGCTTGCCTATTTCCTAGTTGTTAAAATCCATAATTCCCGTTTCCAGGCATAAATTCACATGAGTCAAAGCAAGTCATGGACATTTTATCCATCATTTCCCTGTATTTTATAATCTCTTTAGTGCTCATTAGAATGAGTGCAGGAACATTCATGACACCCAGGCCAGTACTAAAAACCTCTAGGCCACTCCTCAGGAAATTCAGGTTTTGTCCTGTCTCAGCCCAGCTGCTGGAAGCCTCAGCAATTTGAGGGTTTTGCAGCATCCTCTGTAACATATTTAATCCTGCCTTTAATCCAAGACCCTCCAGAGAACAAATGCATCTTCCTCTCGCTCTTAGACACATCCAGAGTCTCCCACCATCCCCCAATCACACACACAAGCCATTACCTCAAGATTCTGATAGAAATTTATCTCAAAACTTCTTTAAGAGAGATTTGAAGCAGTTTCCCTTTGTCTCTGTCCTGACAGTTGCCTTGACAGAGGGACACAGTCACAGATGTTCCTGCATTTCAATAATTCTGACTTTGCTCTCAGTTCTCTGAAATCAAACCCTTTCCCCTTTTCCCAGTCTATGCCTCTTGATTTCACTTTCCAGGTTTGCATTTCCTCTGCATTTCCGCTGGAAGATGCAGTTTTATGGCAGAAGTTATGCACACCATAACTTTCCAGGGAAGCCAGCATTATCCAACAGAATTCACATCATGGGATGAAGCAGGGGGAAAAGGCAGAGCCCACCTGAGCTGCAGCTGAGCCTGTGAGAGGAACCCAAACTGCACTGGGCAGAGCAGGAGCCCCCTGTGCTTCCAGAGGGGTGCACCTTGCCTAATAGAGACATTTCCCCAGGGTGGGAAGGCAGGAATGGAGCTCCTTGAACAGCTGCCAAGCCTTCCCTTCAGCCTGTCCCTCTGCCCCCACCAGGACAACAATGGAGCCTGTCGCTAGACAGGGCTGTGTGGCACGACAGAAAACAGCTCTAAACCCTCGGCGGGCAGAGGGACACAAGGGAGAATTCCCTTTTTTTTTTTTTGCTGAGCCTGCTGTAGCCTGGAAGGAATGGGACAGTCTGGACAGGTAGGAGTCCATCCAAAGCCTGGTGAATGTCAGGGAAACACCACTGGGCGTTGGATAAGATTTGCAGAATTTACTGGGAGACCCACAGCTCCTCCAGAGACACAACAATCTGGTTAATGCTGTTTTTTTTAGGAGATCTGTGCTTGGTTTCTATCCCTCCTGGAGGGAGAATCTTCCTGACCATTTTACAGCAAAGCTTCCTTTAGAGTTGGTGGTGAGTGATGAGATGCAGCTCATCTGACATCTGTCAGACATTTACTTTGGGATGGGATGAATCCCACCCCAGCCATGACAATTTCCCAGCCATTGCCTGGAAGAGGATCCTGGATGACTGGGACGAAGAGATCCCCCTTTAGACAGGTCAGGCTTGGCTTTGAACACTCCTGAAAGCTGGGAGCATCTGGGCACTTTATGATCTCCATAGACATGTGGAGTGATGAAAGAAGATATTTCCAATGGAGAACTGTGAATCTTTAGTGACCAAATTACCTCTAAAAAACTCTTCACTTGAAGTCCTGGTGTTGCTTTCCACAGGTGTAGAAGAGTTGAGTGAAAATCTCATATCTCAGAAGGGGGTTTGAAGGGAATTCTTGAGAAGTTTCAATTTCTTGCACCCTTCTGGGAGCAGCCATTGAGATGGATTTGATGTGGAATAAGTTGCATTAGTGATCCAGAGCAGGAGAGCTGGGACTGATCCTATGGATTTGGGATGGTGAAGAACCATCCTGAAGGCCCTGAGGACAGAACCCTTCTGAGGATCATAAATCCATTGAATCCCAGAATGGTTCAGAGCCCATCCAGTTGCACCCCGTGCCATGGGCAGGGACCCCTCCCACTATCCCAGGGGGTTCAGAGCCCCATCCAACCCTTTGATATATTCTATTATTTTCCTACAGTGAAGGATTCAGGGACTGGGAAGCTCAGCCCAGCCCATCCCCTTTCCCAGGTGGCTGGAACAACGTGTGCTGATTTTTTTAATCTGTAGAGAAAGGAACTGGCAGCCCTGAGAAAGGAGCTCCAGGCCCCGAGAGCTGCTCTGCTTCAGCATTGGCAGGGCTGTGGTTGGGTCATCCCTTGGAAAGATTTGCTACTGGAAGTGCTCAGACAAAACAAGACACTGAGTGGGAAGGACAGCAGGGAAGAGTGGGGCTACTCTGACACATAATTTGTGCTTTATGCCTTTATTGATGGCATTGCTGCAGCACAATGAATTAGCTTTTTTATTTTTTATTTTTCAATTTTATTGAGCTGCCCCTTGTCAGTGAGTGGCAGTGACTGGTCCATGAATTCCCTGAGCTCATTCTGAGCGTGAGGAAAAGTGGATTAGCTCTGCTGCTTTTTTTGAAGTGCTTATTTCCTCTCACATGCTGCAGAGAGAGCAGACTTTAGGCAGCACAGATTTAGCTGTCTACCTCCCAAACACCTTGGGTGAACTGAGATCCATCCCACTGTGGGTTTGCAAAAAAATAGGCGTGACCACTTCCACCACCGTTAAATCCAGAAATCACCTCATCCAGCCTCACGTGCTCCAGGCTGGATTAAATCTGCCTAAATCAGAATTGTGAAGAAGTCATGGATATAAGCACCCGGTTAACACTGAGTCATGGCTAACAGGAATATCATCTGGAGAAGGAAGGAGCTTACTGGATCACTGCTTTTTCCTAGCAGGATGGGTCATGGATATTAGTGGGTTGATTGCAAAACCTCAAAGTCACTTGCAACAGAAGACTGAGGGCACAGTGGGAACTGGGCTTTGGCTGGGAGAGTACACGGCCCAGACAGATGGGGCAAACTGCCGAGTTGAAAGAGAGTAGATAAGACACATTAGCAGGAGATTGGGGATCAGACAGGGAAATGCTAATTCAGTGGCCACTGAAACCCTTGGTGTAAGTTGCCCACGGGCATTTGGGAAGTCTGTGATCCCGGGGAGCACTGAGTCCGTTTGTCCTGCTGACTCAGCCTGTAGTGCCCTGGTGAATGAAAGGGTCAAGCTCAGCCTAACACAAGGCAGGCTGCTCCCAGCACAGCCTCCTAACAGAGCCACCAAAACTGCAATTGTCCTGCTGGCCAGAAGAGTCTTTGGATTCTATCAGAGGAACTAATTCAGGATTTGTAAAGGCTGGTTTAAATTTACAGCCATGGATACCTCGGTGGTGCCTGCCATCTGCAGTGAGAGTGGTGATGGCTCCTGCTGCCTCAACACTGGGACTCAGGGTAAACTGAGGAATTCTGTCCTGCAGACAGGCTCCAGAATTTGGGGAAAACGGGCCCTTGTTGGATTCTTGCATGCTGGAGCCCATTTTGGCAATCTCTGGTACCAGAAGGGCAGGGCAACATGCAAAACCTTGACTATCTAATGAAGTGCAGACTTTGTGATTAACCAGAGGATGAGGCTGTTCAGGAGCCAAAAACACATCCTTGGGATGTGGGACCTCTGGCCATATTTCTTCTCTGCCCTTCACAAGCCTCAACAAATTGCTGTGTGTCCTGGACAGAGGAGAATCAGAAAGGTGGAAAATGAGAGTTTCCTACAGGTTCTGGCAAGGGCAGCTGCCCACATCCCATTCCAAGGGACAGTGTGGGGTCGCTGAGCAGAGCCAGGAGGAGAAGCCGGGCCTGAGTTACCTTTGACTCACTCTTAAAAAAAACCCAACAATCTTTGGGTGAGGATAAGGGCCAGGCGGGCTGGACACGTGTGAGTCAGTAGGGCAGAGGCCACGAGTGAGGAGTTTTGGGCTGTTCTCTGTGCTGTAGAGCCGTGCACACACAGCGCTGATGCACAGCAGTCCTGCCGAGCTGGGCTCATCCCCCTCCACCTCAGAGCTGTGCATCCCATCTGAGAGAGTCACCCAAGCTCCCTTTGCTCCCACGAATGAGGGCTGGCACTTCCTGGCTGTGACTCAGCAGCCCTGCCAGTGTCAACCTCGGGAGGAAAGGATCTCTCCCTGCTGGGCATCAGCAGAACCGAGGTGGCCAGTCGGGAGCTTGACTCCTGCATGAACAAGGGTAGGTCAGGTGATTTAATCCCATCGTGCCCAAATCCTGAAACTCATCCTGCCCTCGGTCCCCATGGACAAGGAATTTGTATTTCTGCACAAGTGTCTTCCTTTTGGGTTCTGTGGTGTTTCAGTGCAGGGGCTGATTCAAGAAAAGTGCTCTCGCAAAAGCATCATTTGTCAAAAATTTCCTCATTTGGGCTGAATTTTTGTAAGCAGTAGTGAGCTGCCCAGTGAAGGCAACTTGATACCCTCAAAACAAACCATGATTCTGGTCCTGAAATCCTTGCAGCAGGGCTCACCAGCTCCTGCTGTCTTCTGAGCTTCACGTTCTCGTGGTTTTGCTGACCTTGCTGATAAGATCTGTACAAATTTATTCATGCGCTTGTGCTGTCTGGTCCTCGAATTCCCAGACTGTTTCTGTGACTGTGAATGAGGAAGAGTTGGGTTTATCTGCAATTTCCTTGATCTTAGAGATGTCAGGAAAGGTGCCTGGGATTTTCTTTGATGCCAGAAGAATACAGGGGCATCAATATAATGGAAGAGTGAGGGAAGTGATGTGAATTCTGAACTGACTGAACTTCAGGTCTCTACACGGCTTTTGCTATTAAATCTGTCTGAGTGCTAAGTTAGGCATGAACTTAGCCTTGGGCATTACTGTGCTAAGTTAGACTTTATATTAATCTTAGGAAAGAACAGAACAAGACATCTCAAGTGTAATTTGTGTAATTTTCAGCCACGTTGACCCTTTTTCTGTGAAATTCAGGCCTTTCCAAAGTGTTTTTATGCAGACCTGTAATTGCTTGTGCAAAGGGACTGGAGGGGGACCCAGGCTGGAGGCAAGGAGGGGCTCATGGAAGGGCTCTCAGATCTACTGCTGCTCTAATCCATCTCTCAGGACTAGTTTCTACGTGATCCAAGGCTTAAGCAATCCTGCTGCCTGTTTGTCCCCATCATGGCATTCAAACCTCTTGGCCCTATGAGCTTCATTTGGCAGAGGTCCTGAAAACTTTTGGATACCCACAAATCTCACAAAAATGGGCAGTTAAATGGGGTGGAAATGTAAGTTGTGTCCTCCTGGGGGATGAAGGGTATGAGCAGGTGTGTGTGTGTGCATCCATGTTCCCTGGACATCCTTAATTCAGACAGAAGAGTTTCAGTGCCCACAGAATAACTCCTCGTTCTGTTTTTTGTTTTCTTCAATTCACCTTCTTTTCACAGAATTATAGAGCACAGAGTGATTTGGGTTGGAAAGGACCTTTGGGTTCATCTTCCAACCCCCTGTGATAGGCAGAGATGTCATTCACTGCTTCAGATGTCTCAGGGCCCCATCCAACCTTGGACACTTCCAGGGATGGGGCATCCACAAGTTCATCCAGTGCTTCACCACCCTCTGAGTAAAGAATTTCCTTCTAATGTCTCATTTTAATCTCTTCTCATTTAGTGAAAACTGTTTCCATTGCCTAATCCCTCCCTACCTATGTAAAAAATCCCTGTCTTTTTTTTTTTATAAGCCCCCTTTAATTACTCAAGGCCACAATGAAGCATTCCCAGTTCTCCAGGTTGAACAATCCCAGCTCTCTCAGCCTGTCTTTGTAGGATGCTTCCCTCCTTCCTTCCTTCCTTCCTTCCTTCCTTCCTTCCTTCCTTCCTTCCTTCCTTCCTTCCTTCCTTCCTTCC
>JAWWMU010000106.1:1981207-2005954 GCA_035048155.1 Cinnycerthia olivascens
CTTGGACACTGCCAGGGATCCAGGGGCAGCCACAGCTTCTCTGGGCACCCTGTGCCAGGGCCTGCCCACCCTCACAGAATTCCTTCCCAATATCTAATCTAAATCTCTTCCCTTTTAGTTTAAAACCGAGCTGAGAGTTGATTTAAATCCTCTCTCCCTGAACTTGCTGTTGGATACTTTTTGTGTGTTTCTATGGCTTAGGAGGATGCAATTCATCGTAGCAAGCTTTTGTTACCCAAAATGAAATATTTGTTTTATAATTTCCATGTAGAACCCTTTTTTAGGGACTAACTCCCCGAGGGCAATTCAACCCCAACTATGCTAGCCCTCTGTCTTAGGACAGAGCAAATTGCTCTTCTGTGGCCCTGATGATTCTGTCATGAGGTCAGAGAGGTTTTGGGTGATGTCATTAACTGAACTCCAAACTTTAAGGTGTTCCAGAGAGATTAGATGTGCTCCATTGAACATTGGTTTCTGCCATGAGCATGTGTGAAATTCCAGTCCTGGTGAAACCAGAGGGTTTTTATTTTTGTTCATACCTCTGGGAGTCCTGCAGCCTTGAGGACACATTTAAAGCTGGAATGGTGTGAAGTGGCACGGCTCCATAGCCTGGAGGATGGGGACAGCAGGTGACAAATGTCACACTGATGATATTTACAGTGCAGAGATGAACCCTCAGCTCCTTGTGGCTGAGGGAGCTGCTGCTTGCACAGAGTCATGGCTTGAGAAGTTTGCTAGTACCTACACGTCCTCCCAAAATCTAATTGTGCTAATCCTCCAGCAACCCTGACTCCAGGGAACTTTCTAACCATGTTCTGGAAGCTTTCTTCTTGCTCTTCTTTCCCCTGCAGTGGGAAAGTCTCTGTCTCCAGACTGGTTTCATCAGAGCGAGCCTGGGTTTTTTGTTTGGCTTTTGGGGGTGTGTGCCCAGAGGAGGGAACCTGGAAACGGGGAGGTTTCCCCAGAACACCCTGAGCAATTGAGGGACGTCATCACAACTCATGGGGCTTTGCAGAGTGTGGGTCTGGTCTTCAGTGACCTCCAGAGTTCCGTGGCAACTTGGTTTTTATGATGATTTTCCCATTCTGACCTTTATGACAAAAGTGATTACAATTGAGTTTCTAAGGTAATGCAAAGTTTAAACACTGCAAAATTAAAACAGAATTGATCTAATTTTTCTCCAATTGGTACATCCATCTACTTTCCTGTAAGTCCACATGTCTGAACTCCTTTTCCTTTGCTTTCCTGTTCTTTGCATCCATTTCCTCTAGGATTTAAGAAACTCATTTGTTGGTGCTGTGCAATCCATGCCTTATTTAGGAAGTCAGAGGGAATGGTGGGAGCAACTCTTTAACATAAAACAGGTCCATATTTCCAGGGCTTTCTTAAAAATACTGAGGGTTTGATCCCACAGGTGGCTGGGGTCCCCTGCAGTCCTTGATGGATAAGGTTTAATTGACAAATATTCTGTGTACAGTGGATTTAGTAAAGGCTGAATTAGCTCTGCTGGATATTTTTGTATCCTTACCCCTGTGTTTGTCTCAGCCTGTGAAACGAGTCTCATCCCAGGAAATTCCAGCACTAGTGATTGATAGTTCGACCCATTTGAAAGTGGATCTGGGATGTTAAGGTCTGTGAGCTCATTTTTTAAGATTGCAATGAAGATCCCACCGTATTTTCCCCTATTCACCCAAACAAGTTGGGCTGAAACGCATTTTTTGGGCAGAGCTTTGAGCTGAGATCTTGAAGATGTCAGCAGTGAGAATCCAGTTGGGGATTCATTGAATTCACCACACTTCAGGTCTACTTCTGAGCTGAGTCTGGCTGGGTTTCAGTGAACCACCCCCATTTCACTCCCAAACCAAAAAGATTGCTTCATGTAATCCAGGTGTCTGGTTGAGAGTTTGCCATTTCAAGAGCACTTGGAGCAAATAATTTCAGGGGAGTCCTGTGGACCCCCTGGGTCACTGGAGGTTCCTGTGCTCTGTGCCAGGCTGGTGAGGTGAGCAGGACTCTGCTGATGGTCATAACGCTGCTGATCACACCCGTCTTGGGAGCAGGGGTGGGAAGGGAGAGGAAAATTGTTGGTGTCTGCCTTGAAAGCTGTCTCTTCTAACAATAAAGAGTCTGAGTTTGTGACTTAGACCTGACTGGACTATCATGGTACCCATGACTAAGGACCTTTGGTGACATTCATTTGTTGTTTCCTACCTCAGAAGCAAAGGTCCTATTAAACTACCTAAAACCTGATTTACTTGTGAGAAAAAAATTCCTTTTATTGTTTTCTACTCAGCACGGCTCTGCTATAGGGGATGCTCTGGTGGAACAGATTTGCTGCTCTTTGATACAAGCAGCTCTTAATGCTTTAAGCTGGAAATAAGGAATTTAAGGGATTTTTTTAATTGTTGCCACCATTAGCTTTGTACAAAATGGATGGGTTTGGAGCAATACTGAAGCCCACCATGTCCCAGCAAGGAGGGGCATCGCTGTGACCTCTCCCTCTCCTTAATACAACTTTTAGACAGTTTTGTACTGCCCGAGGCTTTGGGAGAAATTAGAACCCGGGTCTAAGGGTTTGCCTGCGTGTGGAAGTTCTAGCAAATTAAACTCCTGATCGAGTTTCTGTGGTGCAACAAGTTACCACACATCAGCTGACCCTTGGTACCCGTCTGCCTGCTCACGGCTCGCCTGCAGCAACTGAGGTAATTAGACTTTGCTTGCCCACAATAAAAAAGGGTTAATTTAAATCACATTCAGCCAGCATTTGCTGTAGGCTAGGGATTCACATATGTAGGATTGCTGTGGGTCAACTAGCACTAGGGAGTAATTTGAGCTCTGCTTGCTTGACCATGAGATTGAGCCCTAAGTGGAGACGGGGATTTGCAGTGAGGTGGTGTCTGAGCACTGATTCCTCCAGAATGTGCTCCAGGACATCCAGGCTCAGACATCTGCAGCAGAGACATCTTTTCCTGTCTCCTCTGTGGTTGATAAGGAAGTGAAATGGGTGATCGTAGTGAGACATGATTCTTGATGCCCTAAGTTTTAGCTTTTATGTTTTTTAGATTCTGTGATATTTTAGTGGGTAGTTTTGGGTTTCGTATCAAGTGCTACTGAGCTCTCTTCACAGAGCAGGGAGACCAAATAATTCCTTCTCTAGTTTGATACGAAGGACAACTTTCAGGCCCAAGAACAAGACCAATGGTGAAGTGAGAAGAAAAAACCAGGAGGATGGAGCTTCATAACTTAAAGCTATAATTGGACAATTAACTCCAATCTGCAAATAGAGCAGAACTTATAAAAGTGTGGGACCTCATGATCAAGCATCCATTTTGTGACCATTCTGGGTTCATCTTGGTTGTGTCCCAGCTGGATCCTTGTGCTGCCCAGGTGTACCCATTGAGGCCTTTAATAAATCCTCATTTTATCCTTTTGCTCTGTCTAGTATGTTCCTGGTCAGCCTCCAGAAGGCATAATTCTCACCCTAAAGATGTTTAAAAAAATGGAGTGAAAACACATTGAACTGTGCCCTCAATGGGGTTTCTTAATTCTCTTGATTGCTGAGAGGGAAAGCTGGATGGAGACCACTCTGTGCCTACTGGAGGCCACCAGCTGGACAAATGGACCTCACCTCCCGTTACAGTTTTATCAATCAATTTTGCCACAGATGATGAGGCTCTTGTGCCATCCAAGGAGCCTCCACCTGCCTCTCAAAAGGCCTCCCAGAGATCCCATGTCAGACCTGCTGATATCTCAGAAACCATGGCCTAAATATGGAGCACCTTTCAAAGAAGAACTTTGCTTTAAGACATTCTGTTGCAGATTACTCAACTCCTGCTGGCTGTTTGCATTTCAGGGTTTGTGAGGAATAGGCAGGAATGTGCTTCCACTCCTGGTTGCCCTGCGATGGTGTCCCATGTAGGTAAATCATTAGTGATTTCTGTGCCTTTTATAGGTGTTCACGATGACTCAGAGAAATGGAAATTCTCTGCAGGGTGCGATTCCTGCCTTCGTGTGAGCCAAAATCATAGAACTGGTCAAGTTCCAAGGTTCTGAGTGCACAGGAGATGAATGAAGAGGCTTTGGGCTTAGAAATAATGACCCAAGCACGCACTTACTCTTTCAAATCAGTATCTTTCAATAGCTTGTATATTGCTGCAGGTTTCCTTTCCCTAACAGAGATAACCTTTTCCAAGTTTCCTTCCCTAATAAAGATAGTCCTTTCCATAACCTCAGGTTTGGGATTCCTAATTTCCTGTACAATCCTAAGCAGAGAAAAGGACTAAAAGACTTTAGTCCTGTGGAAATAGTGACTTTCCAAACAAAACAGTGATAACCCTCGCTGAGAATTTGATACATATGGCTAAATGTTGGTGATTAAAACCACTTGAGATTTCCCTGGAGTTCATGTGCAGCCTTCCCACAGGTCCCTCGTGATCTGATCTTGTGTAAGTATCTCATAGAGGGTTTTTCACATGGAAATATTTAGCTAATTGAATTGATTCCTGAGCCTCAGATCCAGATATTTTTATTTGGCTTTCTACTCTACCAGTGCTTAGTGATCGATCCAAATCAGTGGAGATTTGAGGTTCCCTGTGGTTGTGCATGCAGGAGAGTGCAGCATCATCCAAAGGGATTCTTGGTGTCACCCCAGGAATCCACATGATTTAGGGAGGCAGGCTGGAGCCAGGTGGATGCTGGAAAGCACGTCAAATGGTACTCAACACACCTGTGCTTGAGCAGTTGAATTCCAGCCTGGGAGTTCAACATGTGATAAACTATGGGGAAAAAAAAATATCCAGAGAATTTCAAGCAGGCGTGGACGATTTCTCCCAATGGGCAGCTGTTGGGAGGTTTGCTCTGGAATGCCTGCCTCCTGACTAAAAGTGGTGTTGTGTAAAGTAAGGTCAGCTAACTCAGGTGCAGCAATGATTTATCCTGGGAATAGTGGGAATGATGTCTGAGAGCTCTGCTAGCCTGCCCTTGGAGTTCTTGATCATCACAGGAAGCTGTGGATCGTGGAGACAGGGGGATGAAATACAGAATTAGGGAATTCTAGAATGTTCAGGGGTTGAAATGGATCTGGAGGATTATCCTCCAGTCCCAATTCCCCCCACCATGGGCAGGGACACTTCCCACCAGGCCAGGCTGCTCAAGACCTTTCCAACCCAGCCTTGAGAACTTCCAGGGCTGAGGCATCAACAACTTCCCGGGGCAACCTGAAAATGTGAAAGAAAAGAAAAGAAAGACCAACCTCCTGTGTTTTGTTTTCAGCTAATTTGGATCAAGTTGAGCCAATGTTCAGGGAAGTGGAAGTTGGCTTTGATGTGTGGAGATGAAGGAAGCCCACAGTTTCCAAACACGGTAGCCTACTACCTGCCACCCATCCTAAATTGGCATTAAGTAGTTCTCACTTTCAAGAGTAATCGAGTAGTACTGATTTAGATCTGAGTTCTGATTATTGTTGGAGGAGAAAATTAAGGTGTTTGTCTTACCTAGAAGGATAAGTCTTGGCGTTACACGGGATAATCTTCAATTTACTACCAGAAGCAGCTGCACCAAAGACAGGCAGGTTATCAAAGCATTAAACTTCCTTTGTGATAAAAAAAAAAAAAAAAAAGCGTCATCCTCAGATGACTGATTGCAGTAGAGCTGCTGTGGCTTGACACGTTCGCAGCCCTCAGCAGTGCTGCAACACCTGTGCATGACCTCAGCTTAATCCAAAGGGCAAAGGAAGAGATTTAAGCCTCGCTGCCTTGGTGGAGGCTCGCAGCACACGCATGGACAGTTGCAGCAGCTCTGCTGGCAGGCAGCAACTTGTGAATGACTTGATCTCATTCATTGTGTGCCAATACCTTGCTCCTCGTCACCTTGGAGAGTAAACAGAGGCAGGCAGAGCCCCGGACCTCCACGTTTGTGGAAAGCGTTGCCGTGCCTACGAGCACAACTCCACAGGGATCCACGGGAGGGGATGGGCTCTGCACGGGCACGCACCCCTCAGCCTGGCTGGGAAATGAGAGGTGACAGGCCAGCAGGACCCCCAGGAGCCAGAGCTCCCAGCCTGGGGATGGAGCTGTGGGATGGGATGGGATGGAGCCAGGGTTCCATCCCTGCCCGTGCCAGGGAGGTATTGACAAACTGGAGGGTAGGCAAAGAGCCAGAGGGCTGTGAGGACTGATGCTGATGGGCAAAGATTAGCTCTGAACACTAATCTGGGCCAAAGGATGAGAGGATAATGGCTCTCAAGCATTTGTCAGGTGTATGGAGTAGAGGAAGGCAAGGAGGGATTGTTCTACCGGGCACCAGGAGTATAACTTGGAGAAGGAAAGAAAAGAGGATATCAGTTAAATATCAGAGAAAACAACTTGCCTGGATGCTCTAGAATGACAATGTGGAGGATTGATGTTAAAATGATGGAAGTATCATCATTTGATTTATCCAGCATGATCCCAGGCAAGACCATGGGAATGTATGGTAGAGGTTTCTATTTCATGGCTGGGTGATGCCAAATGAGTGATATTTCACTGAAATTCAGTGAGGGTTTATCTTCAGCTGGTGAGAATCTCCAGAGGTGCCCTGACTTCAGTGAAGCTGTTGCAGAATCCAAAGAAGTGGGAGAGGCAAAGGAAGGGTTGGAATTCAGGGTATGACTGGATGGACTCTCCAGGCATTGATCTGTGCCTCAGCCTCAGGACTTGGACATTCGCTTGTTTAGACACCAAACAGTGAAACTGCCAATTTGTGACTTTGTGTACCAGGGGTAACAAACTGTACAATTATAACTTCCCACTGCCTGCAATAATTTGCTGTGACCAGGTTTGGGCGCCTTCAGGCTCATCTTGAAACTCATCTTCTCACCTGATCAGTCGCTGTGTCCAGTGCCCTCAACATCCTTCCTTCTGAACTTCAGAGGCATGGATTTGATGGGTGGGCTTTGTAAGTGTAAGGAATTGGTTGGATGGTCACATCCAGCTGGTGGTGGCCAGTGGCTCGATGTCCACACGGAGCTCAGTGACCCTCGGGGTCCCTCAGGGGTCTGTGTTGTGTCCAGTGCTGTCTCATTCCTTTATCAGTGACACAGACAGTGGGATTGAGGGCACCCTCTGCACACAACACCAAACTGAGTGGAGCAGAGGGCACAGTGGAGGGAAAGGGTGACATCCACAGGGACCTGGACAAGCTCCAGAGGTTCAACAAGGCCAGAGCGTGGATCAATCCAGGCTGGGGATGAAGGGATTGAGAGCAGCCCTGGGGAGATGGATTTGGGGGTGCTGGTGGGTGAGAGGCTGGACATTCCCTGACCAGAAATCCAGGGCTGCATCCCCACAGGTGAGGGAGGTGATGCTTCCTCTCCACTCTGCCCCCAGGAGCCCCCACCTGGAATGCTGCATCCAGCTCTGGAATCCCCAGCACAGGAGCAGGGCCAGAGGAGGCCACAGGAATGCTGAGAGAGCTGGGATTGCTCAGCTTGGAGGAGAGAACATCAAAGGAGACCTTAGAGTCCCTTCCAGTGCCTGGAGGGGTTTGCAAGAAAGATGGGGACAAACCTTTTAGCAGGACCAGCTGAGACAGGACAAAGATCAATATTTTTAAGCTAAGAAATGATTGATTCAGGTTAGATATAAGGAATACATTTTTTGTGATGAAGGTGGTGAGGCACTGGCACAGGCTACCCAGAGATGTGGATAACCCATCCCTGGGAACATTCAAGGCCAGGTTGGCCTGGGCTCTGAACAACCCCACATGCTTGAAGATGTCCCTGGTCCTGGCAGGGGGGTTGGACAGAGGAGCTTTAAAGGCCCCTTCCAACCCAAACTGTTCTGTGATTCCACAAATGGGAATTCTCTCACCGAGGTTGTCATAGCTGAGTTCTGATTGAGTTGCTGCCTGAAGGAGCCTTTCCTTTCATCAGATCTAGCAGGACTTGGGTGAACGGGCAGGCTACATTTAGGTAACCACATTTTAGGTGGTTTGTGTTGGGAGAGATGGGTCCTACCTGAGCTACAAATAAGCTTTTGAGAAGCTCCTGAGTGCAGGGGAACAGATAATTCTTTGTCAGAGCCCCTAAGCTCAGGTCAACGCTTCCCTTCAGGTTTTCCTGAGAGGGGATGAAGTGAAGAATTGATCTCCGTGCCACCCAGAGGAGGAGGACACAGATAATTCCCTCCTTTGGACACACCCTCAGTGTGTGAGGTGGTCATTTCTCAACTCCCCATTATTAAAAGGTGTGAAAGGGCTGTACCTGCAACAGATGTAAAAAAACTCTCAGGATCAACCTTGTTTAAGGGCTGTGCTACTTCTCTCTTTAGCAACCTGCTGATAAGCCACCAGCGTGTTCCTTAATCAAAGACTTGGTGTTTAAGGAGAGGCTTCTCACAGAAAATGGGCAAAAATGCACATAAATGCAGCAAACAGCCAGAGTTTATTGACTGACCTGACAAGATACTGATAGGAGAAGGGCATATGGAACTTGTAAACTAATTTTTGGGGTCTCCATGTGTGTAATGTTATCCCAGTGCGCTCTTGGCTGTGAAGTTACATCAGGTCCCTGTGTTAATGCAGCTGGGAGGAAGGAGGAAGGGTTTTGTCATCGCAGCCAGGGTGGAGTTGGTACCTTTAGAGACACGCTGGCTGCCAAATGCTGTTGAGGAGCTGAGTTGTGGCTTTCTGAAAGTCCAGGAGTACTGTTTGACCCCACCTGAGGGCCTGTCCTCCCAGGGAGCTGACAGAGATCCCTGGATGCCATCAGCCCTGTCATGGTACGTTCTGTGCTGCTCCAAAACGCCTTGGGATTGGATTTGTACAGAAAGGACAGAGCTGGGATGAATTATGCCTGTGGTGAGTTTGTTGCCTTCTGGAGGCTGACCTGGAACAGAGATCAGACAGAGCAAGAGGATAAAGTAGATATTTATTAAAAGGCCTCAATGGGCACACCTGGGCCACACAAGAGTCCAGCCAGACCACACCCAAGATGCCCCAAAATGGGCACAAAAAATGGATGCCTGATCACAAGGTCTCACACTTTTATAAGGTTTGGTCCCGTTAACATATTAGAAACAATTGTCCAACCAGAGCTTCAGGTTATGAAGCTCCATCCTCCTGGTTTTTCCTTCTCCCTTCACTGCCGTTTTTGTTCTTGGGCCTGAAAGTTGTCCTTGGTATCGAGCTGGAGAAGGAATTGTTTTGTCTCTCTACTCTGTGAAGAGAACTCAGTAGCACTGAATATGAAACATAAAGCTACCCACTAAAAGAGCACAGGATCTAAAAAATATAAAAGCTGAAACCTAAGGCATCCAGTCCCTTCCAGCTGAGACTATCCCACACTTCCCACCCAGCTGGCAGCCAAATCCACCCCGAGACCCTCTCCACTCCTTCTGCCAGCCCTGGCTGGACTTGGTGGCTCAGTGCACAGGGACCCTCGTGGTCCTTAGGCGGGAACTCCACTGAGTGAGTCAAAAACTGGAGCCTCCACCCCGTTGGCCGAGCTGTGCTGAACTTGTCTCAGCTGGAAGTCACTGTTTGCATGTTTTCCCATAGCTACTGGAATCTGTTTGATTCCAGGCCGAGGTGTGACATGCAGCTCCCCAGCTCCTGGATGTGGGCTCGCCTGCTGGATTTGGATTGTCTCCCAGCTGCTGAATTATTCAAGAGAGACGCTCATTTTTTTTTCACTTTAGTGATGTGGTATCCCAGGATTGGGGGTGCATGGGGAGTTAAGGTCTCAGGCAATATTTGGGGCTGGAGTAATCCTTTTGCTCAGTATTGACCCAATACCTGCTCTCACAGCCCGAGGTAGGAACTGTGGCAGGAGCTCTGCAGCAGCATTCCCTGGATTCCTGGGTCATTAACCAGCTCTGAGGAGCTCCAAGGTTAATATCAATTATGCTGGTATCTAGATTAGTCCCTGCTCTGCCACCTTATCAGCAACAGAGCCATAAAGTTGGCCTTTGGGATTCTTATCTCTTTGCTTGCATCAAATCCCAAATCTTGGTTGCTGCACTAATTCTATCTCGTCTGCATCGGGCACCCAAAAGCTGCCAGGGCTCAGGGTGTGAAAACATGACCAGAATCCTGATTTACTTTATTCAAAGCCCTCTGAAGCCAGCTCTTTCCAGGAAATACTGATTTCACTCAAAGCACATTGAAGTGTTGCACTTCCAATGAAGGGAACAGGCAAAACGCCTTTTGCTTCCCAATCTTCAGGAGCTGAGCTCCAGGTAGGGACAGCCTGTACTCCCAAGGAACAGCCTGACCACAATTCCTTACCTGTCTCTGTGGAAAAGAGGAGAAATAGCAGAAAGAACCAACCTGAAGAATTGTATTCTCAAAAGTTCGAGGTTTGACTTGGCTGACCCGGTGGAATTTTTTCACCTCTCCTAAATAAACCCCACGAATAGAAGCTCCCAGGTGGTTTTAAAGGGGAGCTGATAGAAGCAGACACTAATAATGTACAAACCACATGCCAGAGTGGATGAATTCAAAAGTTTAAAGTGAGTATGAGGCTCAGGGATCTAATCTGGGCCATGTTTGTTTGATTCTTTTGAAGGCAAATCTGCTCAAGACTTTTGTGAGCACCAAATCTCAGACAATTTTTGTCTGAGTCTTGCCTGGGCTCACCTGAGTGTCCTACCTGTGCTTTCTCCTGGATTTTTTCTGTTGGCCATTGTTTAATTAGTGTTGAAACAGAAAGAAATGGATGAAAATATATTAAATATACGCATTGTGCAAAGGCACAACTGTGTCACCTCCCTGCTCTCATTTCCTATCTCAGGATATTATTTTGTCCTCCTGTTTGGGCTCCCCTTCAAGTCAGCTCCGTCCAGCTGGAGAGGCAGAGGCTTCCTGGAGGTCTTTTTATTGGAAATCTCTTACTCAAAAGCATCCCTATAGATCTTTGTCAATTTAGCAACTGATATGAATAAATATTACTCTCAGTAAACAAGTTTTGAATGAAATCCCTCGGTGGATAATTATGGTTGGTAAAGTAGAGCTGAACACGGATTCATTGGAATTTTTACCTGAGCAGGATTTTGCTGGGTTTGGTTCTGGTTTGCTTATTTATTTATTAAAATCCTTGGAGGTTTTCATGTTTTTAAATTATGGAGGTCTTAAAACACTTGGAACAGCCATTTCCTCAGAGTAGGGTCCAATGTGACAGCATCTAACACGGGGAAACCTGGGTTATGTGTGGGATTACTCATTTTCCTTGCATTAAAATCTAATCCTTATGAAAACTTGGCTTGAGCCAAACACCTAACCACATGTTTAAGCACGTGGGGCATCCTGTACTTACATTCTTGCTTGTGTCTCATTGATCCATCTCTCAGCTGGGGCATCGGGTAAATCAGGAACAAATGGAATTGACCCAGGAGGGAGAAAAGGAAATTTCCAGCTTCTCACCACCTGCCCTATTTAACAGAGTGAGTTGAAAGGTTGAAAACCTAAAAAAACCCTCAGTGGTCAGACAAGACTTGAGTGGAAATGCAGAACACAACAGCAATTGGTGTTGTTCCAAAGATTAAAAGGAGAAACTTTATGGATTAATTGTGGGGATTCCTAAATAGAAGTGAAACCTCTCTCACCCAAAATTGTGTTTATAGGTGCCACGGTGGCTTGGAAGTGAGGTTTTCATAACCACTGACAAATATCTGCTTATAGGCAGAGACGGGATGTGCAGCTCTGCAGCTCTTCTAAAGAACATACACCCAGTGCTCCATCAGCAGCTCACCACTGAAATACAGCTCATCCATTAATAATCCACCATTGACACTTCAACAGCTTTATCCTAAATTTCCTAATGGAATGGCTGTTTCCATGGATGTGCATGGTGATATTGCTCCCACTTCACAGGTAGGAAATTGAGGCAAACCAAAATGCCCCAAGTCCGCAGTCCCATGCTCACACCTTAATAACTACATCACCTTCTTTCCTAATTAAAGTAATTTACTGATAGAATTGATCCGTGTGCACGCTGGGATGATTATTATCTCAAACCCAACGTTGGGACAGTTTCGTAACCCACCCAGTCTGTCAGTGCTGAAGGTTCTCCATCTCCAAAAATGAGGGCTGAGAATTTTTGTTACTCAGTGCTCAGGAGGTTCCTGTGTGTGCTCAATCCAGAGCTGCGAGCCTGAAATCGAAATTATCACTCTGAAGGGAAAACACACACAAAAAAAAAAAAAAAAAAAAAAAAAATTATGGGGAAAATCTGCTGCAGTTCTGATTGGCACTGTTTGATGATTAAAAACATGATTCATCCAAAAACAACCCACGCCTTTCAGTCTGTTCCCAGAGCTCTGGCGCCAACCAAATTCTGGGTACCCAAGAGACATTTCTGTCCTGTCACAGCAAGCAGCATCGGAATTGCAGCAAGGCAATTCCTTCCCCTGTGCTGGCACAGGGTGTCTTTCACAAGGGTGACCCAGAGAGAGTCCAGCCGCACTTACAGGAAAGCCCTGGGTGCAAAAACCTCTGTTGAGCAGGATGCTGCCGGACAATGAATGAATGAAGGGGCCACACCCGAGATGTTCCCAAACGGCGTTTTTAGCTGAAGACCCTTGCTGATAAGTGATTAGATGCTCACAACAAAAAAAAAAAGGTGGTGCTGAAAGGATCAAGGAGGAAAGTCGGTGCTGAGTGGGAGCAATTTGCTGGTGAGAATCAACATCCTTATTCCTGTAAGGCTGGAGAAGGCTGGCAATTCCAAGGCATAAATCCCTTTGAGGCTTGCCACATCCCGGTTTCAGCCAGCACTGGGATGGGTTAAAAGCAGGAGGGGCAGCATTGTAAAGCCATGATCTTATCCAAGTCTCATCCAACTGGCTATTTATGTGGTTGTAGATATATTGCATCCTATTGTCTAAGGCAGAGCCTGGTACTCAGCCCTTTGAGGGCTTGTGGGGAATGCTCCTCTGATCAGGGAATTTTACAGCACTCGGTGATTTTACAGTGATAGGGGACTTTGTGGCCTGGAGCCGTGCATCATCTCGGGCCTGATCGTGTCAGATTCCTTCCCGGAAAGAATGAGCAGCTTGAGTCACTACTTGGGTGGGAAACCTCCGAGGAAATCTTGGCATGACTGTATCTTTCAGGACCATTAGGACCATGAGGGCTACACCTGGTGGCTCCTTTGTCAGGTCAAACAACCCCTGTTTGAGTTAGAGCATTCAAAAAGCTGCCCCGGGTGGCATTGCTTAAAATTTCCATAGCTTACATTCAGAGCTCTGCTCTTAAACCTCAGAGGAATTTATTAGCACCTCCTGTAACATCAAAGATCAAGGAAGGAATGAATAATTCGGGTTAAAACACTGGTTCTGAGCACCAGAGAGAAGTTTGGTGATATTCAAAGTATGTCTGTGACTTGCTTCAGTCCAGTGTCCAATATCCTCATCTGTGAAGGGAGGGATGATGCAGATGGTGTCAATCAGTCATTCCTCTGAGATTTGGATATCCTTCTGCTTTTCCAGGCCTTCTCTGGCTTTTCATTACATCTGGAGGTGGCATTTTGGGTCCTGTCCTCCCCAGTGCTGGCTGCTGGGTTATTCCCTCCTCCTTTGGGCTCACTCCCCAGCCCTGCTGTGCTCAGCATCCACATCCTGGGGGTCAAATCCCCAAATCCCCACATCCTCCTGGAGCCTTGGCATGGCCCCTGTCACACCCCCAAGCCTGGCTGGGCACCTGGGGCATGGAGGTGGCTTTAGGTGGTGACATCCTGACCCCTCTCTTTGTGCTGCTGCCCTCTCTGTGTCTGTGTCCTTCACTCTCACCCCTCCAATGTTTCCATATCCTTCAGACTTTTTCAATAACGATACAGTGGAGTTTTCTTGGCTGTTGTTAGGAAAGTTAAACAGCACTGAGATGATCTCAGGGAGTTCCAGTTAAATGCAGCCTTGGTTGATGGCAATTGCTCAGCAGTGACACTGGAGAATTGTCCACTCCCCACATATTTCTTTTGTACTAAGCTGATCCTTAATATGAAGGCTTTGAATTCTTTTTTCACTCTTTTTCTTTATATTCTGACTAAAAATGCTGTATCAACACCACTATTATCACCTCTCTTTAACAATGTCATTTAAAAATTGCATTAAATTAGTTTTCCATAGAACTGTGGTTACTACCACTAATTATATTACAACTTTTCCATCCTCTGTGGGTTCAGTGTTGTATCATCCATTTCCCTTTTGGGCCAGATAACAGATTTACAGTTATCCATTTGCTCTTTAAGAACACAGTGGATTCCTAACCTATTTGGCATTCTCTTGTTTTCCATCATCACTTGGAGATTTATTACAAATGTTAACAGTAGTTATCCAGAAATACCCGAGATTCCCTTCCTCCTTTATCTCCTTGTTTATCTACAGGAGGTTAATGTATTATTAGGGACTACGAATGTGTGCATGAATATCTCTGTATGTTCTCTAACAGCACATTAAACAATTATTTATTGGTCATCCTCATGTTCTTAGCACCACTAACCATGGGTTATCCACAATGGGCTTCCCTTATCACTTATCTGCCCTATTGTGTCCTCATTTGTATTCACAATTTCCCACTCTTCTCACCTGGTCTTTGAGTGCTCACAGGAATGGGGGGTGAGTGAGACCCATGAGAAGTGCTGGGAGCTGATGGATGACTCTCAAACCACCCCATGGCATTTCACCTACATTTCTTTTCTTTTTCTTTTTTTTTTTTTTTGTTTTATAAGAGCAAAGGTGAATTAGGGAATTGCATTCACGTTTCTTAAACTTCTCATGCTCTACTTGGACAGAATTTTCTTTTACCCTCCCACTGCAGTCCGGTGCTTCTGTATCACAGTCCCTGTAGAACCATTGATTTTTTTAGAACCAGGAAATATATCCTTTTTTTAATAATTTACCAAAAAAACCCCCAAAAAACCAACAAATTTTCAAAACATTTTCAGTACCATCCCAGCTTCTCTCAGCCAGTCTGTTGTCATTTTGCACCTCGCCTTTCAAGATCTTCCCTGTTATTTATTATTGTGCCTTAGCAGTTGCCAGTTCTAGGGAAGTGGAAAGGTTCCTTGTCCTGAGCACCGTGTGTGCACATAGCAAGAGACAGTCCCTGCCCTGCAGCACTTCAAATCTAATCTAAAGAGACAGAAAAAAAGGTGGGTGAAATGAAGAATTATTAGTATGGCACGATGTTAGCAACTCCTTACCCCGGATCCCTGGCAGCTTTCCAGACCCCAAAAGGACAGGAGTGCAGGTATTTCTTTTCAAGGTAAAGAGTAGTGCTGGGGGTTTTGTGGTGGAAAGTTCTCCACCCTGATTTTGCCACAGAGGAAGGGTTTGTTGGTTTTTTTTTCCTGGGCATTTGACACGTTTGAAGCAGGGGTCTACCAGAGAAGAGGCAATGGCTGTGAGCAGCTGCTGAAGGCTCTCCTGCTGCTGTGTAAAAAAAAAAGAAAAATTAAAAAAATAAAAATAGAGTCCAAATTTCTGCAGCTGGGAAACTCAAGGGAGCATTCCCCTTCTCCCTGTCGAGATTTGACATGTGTGGACACAGACAAGGAGCGGGGTTTGCTTAGGCAAAGCACCAGTGCTGACTCCTGCTATTCTGCTAACTGCTCTTCATTTTCTACTTACTGCTGCCTCCCATCCTACCTCATTCCTGGCCCCTTCTCTCTTTCTTTCACCCCTTCATGTCCTGCCTGCATGCATAAAATGAGTTTTTTACAGCAGGAATCACCTCCCTGACACTTCTCCACCGAGCTCTTAACACAATGGGAGCCCTAATCTCAGATTCAGGTTCAAGGCATAATAGTAATAATTATTGTTGTTATCGTTGTAATAACAATGATGGAAAGATTTAGAGAGAGCAAGGGGGAAAAAAAAGTGTTGCTAACAGCAAGGGAAGATTACCCTGATCCTGGAAAGAGGTGTGTATCAGCAACTTTTAATCACCAGATAGGCTTCCTCTTCCAGGGTGGGGTGACGCAGGAGTCTGGGAGCTCTGGTTGTGTTCCCTGAAGGAGCGTGTGCTGGGAGCTGTGTGTGTCAGTGAGGGTGCACAAAGGGGCTTCCCAAAATTCGGGTGCTCAGAAAGATGGGGAATGGACTGCAGGCATCCATCCAGGTCCATCAGCAGACAGTGGCCCGGACCTCACGGCCGGGGAGGTCAATGTTTGGCCACTTACGGCGTTTGGAGCTTGGGGTTAACAGCCAGCGTGGGCATGTGGGGCTTTCTCCCTCTCTCCTTTCTTTGGAGCACAGCAGATAAATAGCTCCAGGTGAAGGCCTGCACATTCTTTATGAAGCAAAACGTGCTGTCGGTGTAAGGAGGCGAATGTGTGGCCCGGGGCACCATGTGCAATGTAATGTGTCTCGAGTCCCTGCACGGGCTTGTTTGAAATATGTGTCAATAACACCAGCAGCAGTTTGCTGCTCAGAAAGGAAGAGGAGGTGAGCGTGGTGGGGAGAGAGGGGAGAGCAGCGTGGGGTGGAGGGCAGGTGGGTCCCCATCCTCCCCCACCAGCCTCCTTAAAAACCCCAAAGCTTCCCCTCCTCCCCAGCACCCACTCCCTGCTCCTCGGTGAGATCACCCTCGTTATACCGAACGCCCAGCACAAGCACTTCCAGGACAGGGCCAATGTGTTCACCTACAAACTCTTTTTTACAGCACAAGCAGTAAATGATCTCTTGCAGGGAGAGGGTGAAGCCTCTAATTATTATTTTCAAGGGTGTAAACCAAACCCAGGTTAAAAATTATGGGGGACTGACTGTCTTCCTCTTCTTGCTTCCTGTTCTAGACAGGATTCAGGTCTCAGGGATTTCAGCAGAGTCAAAAATTAGCGCCTGCAAGTGCCATGTGTGGAAAGCCACAGTCCTTCTGTACAAACCTCTTTGCCACCACTGCCACGAGAGGTTGGCTCCAGCAGCATCAGCAGCTCTTACAGGGAAGATGGGGCAGCACATCCCCGGGGGAACTGGTAGATTCCCCATCTCTGAGTATCTCTGGATCAAGAGTGGGCACCTTTCTGGAGGAGGTGATTCAGCCACGGCCAGTGGTGGAGAGGACATGAGCTAATGGGTGGTCTAACTTGGTAATTACAGACGTTGATTAATCCATCAGATAACAGTGTTGTTGGAAGGGAGCTCGGCAGAATTCCCAAGCTTTTGGGAAAACTTTCAGCAGTTTGGGAGAACTTGCTTTCAGCAGTTCCCCTGCCCCAGCTGAAGAAAACCACCCCACAAGGAGGCAAGTGAGTGGAATGGTCCTGAACCTTCAGTCCAGAATTTTGTGTCCTAGTGAGAACGTCCCTGGCTTGGTCTACAGTGGGAATTGCTGGGTTTGGGTCTTTGCTCCTGTGTTTGTTATAATCCCATGGAGAGGGTTTCTACCCCACTGCTGGCCCTCTTCTCCTCTCAGCAAGTCTCCCTGGAGCTCAGAACCAGACCTTTGGCCAAAGGGTTTGGTTCAGGTGAATACAAATCTCTTGTTCATCACTTGACTGAATAATCCTAAGGTCGAGGTGGGATTCATCCCATTGGACACCTGCACTGCCAGTAACTCACACCTGAGGTACCACAGAATCATGGAATGGTTTGGGTTGGGAGGGACCCCAAAGATGATCCCATTCCATGCCCTTCCATAGCCAGGGACACTCTCCAGTATGCCAGGGTGATCCAAGCCCTCTCCAGCCTGGCCTTGGACACTTCCAGGGATGGACAGGTAGAATCATGCTTTCATGGCCAGTGGAGTCCAGCACTAAACTGGACTTAACTCCATGACTTAACTTCTAATTGAAACTGGTATCTTGACTGGCCCAAATTCCTTGTCTCCTAGTTGCGTCCAGTTCTTCCCACTGGTCACGTGGGACACATGGGGTGGCTGGCTCAGGTCTGTGCTGTGGCCTTCCACAGGGCTGAGGAGGCTGCATCCAGGCTCCTAGTCCTGGTGTGTGTTCCCAGTGGTACCTGAGGCTCCCAAGCTGGAAGCCACTACACGGGCCCTACAGAAAATCTGTGGCTCTTGGGAGCCAGGTTTGATCCCCAGGTGCAGCTGGAAGGGTGTGAGATATCCCTGTGCACTCAACCAAGCTGTCCCTCCTATGTCCTGAGAGATGTCGTTGACTTTTGGAGACTTGACCCACCTTGTTCTGAGCTTCTGATTCCCAAGTGTTATTAGTCAGTGTTAGTAGGAAAAGGAGGTGTAAGAAAGAATTCCTTGAGGACACCCTTGAATTTTCTGGTCGATGCTTGGGTGCACCAGAGCAGAGAAATGTCCAAGGAAGACTCCAAACAAGGGGATGTGTCAATGGGTGTGTCCATGCATGGGTACACGCGGGAAGGGAACAGAAGGCAGAGGACATCTGATGGTGACATCAGGGCTAAACACGTTCTCGTGCTCATGGCTTTGCTTCCACTGCCATTTTCAGCCTTGCAGTTGAGCAATTCCTTCCAAAGAAAGCGTCCTCTCTTCCCTCCTGGCTGGTGATGAATGGGGCGATGTCCTGTAGGCGAAGAGCTTAGAGACCTTTAAACCCCTGGTGTCTTTGTGCTGTCAAATCTTCAGGTGTTCCTGCTGTGTGTAAAATAACTGAGCCCTTCCTATTGCTGCTAAATCCCCTCCTATTCCTCTGAACCTCGGTGATAATTTGTGAAACTGAATTCCATTAATTAATTTGTTTAGCATTGTAATAAACCCCAGAGTTGTGCTCTAAGACAGTAGTTATAGAGACTCCATACCATTTAGTATGTTATTCCTGTAAAATTCCTATAAAACTGAACTTTCTGTTTTATAGGAGGTATGGGCAGTTGAAAATTCCTATAGTACTTAATCAAAAACAAAAAAAATGTTGCTAAAATCTTGAGCGATTTGTCCAGTTAAATATTTCTGTCCAGTCAGATTCCTACTTTTCCACATTCTGATTTCACAGGCACAGGTTGCCTGGAGAGGTGGAGGGTCCCATACCTGGAAACATCTATGCTCATGTTGGATGGGGCTCTGAGCAACCTGATTATGATGAGGGGGTGGGAGTAGATGACCTCTGAAATTCCCAGACAAACCATTCTTGCACAAGCCATTCCATGATTCTCTAATTCTCTGTTTAAGGTCTCGGAGCAGGGGAAAGCTGAAAACCAGGGAGTGAGTAGCTCCCTCTTTTTTGGATGCTCCTGCAGCTTTTTGGTGAGACAGAGCTGCTTCAGCAGAGGCTGCACAGTCCCTGTGGCTGCTCAGGCTGCTCAGACCCCACATGAGATCCATGGATGGGTTTGCCCATCCCCAGCGGAGCTCCCTTCCCACAGCACGGTTTTGTCACTGTTCAGATCTCCTGTGAAACCCAATTATGAGCATTGCATAATCCCCCAGATCCTTCAGTGCTTCAGGTCTGCAGGGAAGGCAGAGAAATCCAAGCTGGAAGGAATCCATCTGGTAAGCTGAGTGACCCTGAAGCTTTATTATTATTATTTTTATGGAGAGGAGGGCTCGTCTCTGGTTTCTAAAGTAAACACAGGAGGTATCTTGGCAGGGGAACGTGCAGCAGAACGCTGGGATTGCTTTCCCAAATTCTTGGCCGCTTCCCTTGCTGCATGTCAAAGCTGGTATCTTTGCCTAATAGTGATCACCCCTCCACGAGCTGATCTCTATCTGGCAGCCTGTCTGCAGCTCCCCAGCCACTCAGAAAGAAATCATTAAGGCTGGGATGCTGCTCAGGGAGAGGTGCACGTGCTGCTCCTGCCTCCTGCCACCCAGGGACATTCCCCAGTCCCTGGAGGCTCCATGCCCCCAGCACTGAGGGGTCGTTTGCTCTTTACCCACAATCTCAGTCCATCCCCCAAGTCAGAGATTTGGGGCAGTTTATGCTGCTCCAAGGACAGCTCCTTACCCACTTTCTTTCCTCAAAATCTTTCCCCTCCTACCTGCAATGGGGATGGTTCAGCCCCGATGAAATGAGGGTGCAGGGTGACCTAATTGTGGCCAGGACCTGAAGGGAGCTACAAGAAAGATGGAGATAAACTATTTACAAGGGCCTGGACAAGGAGGAATGGCTTCAAACTGAAAGAGGGTAGGGCTGGATTAGATATCAGGGAGGATTTCTTCCCTGTGAGGGTGGACAGGACCTGGCACAGGGTGCCCAGAGAAGCTGTGGCTGCCCTGTACCCTTGGAAGTGTCCAAGGTCAGGCTGGACAGCAGGAGGACCCTGGGACAGTGGGAGGTGTCCCTGCTCCTGGCAGGGTTTGGAACAAACTGATCTTTAAGGTCCCTTCCAACCCAGGCCATTCTGGGTTTCTGTGATTCCATGATTCTTCCTTTTTCCCATTTCTTTGCCATTCATCAGCCTGACCCCTTCCAGATGTTTCCCATCAGTCAGGGACTTTCCACCCTGGAGAACAGTGACGTTCCTCTGAGGAACATCAAGGCACCACATCTGCCCAACCACTTGGAGAAGAAACACTCTGAGTTCCTGGTGTGAGAACAGCAGAGCCCAGCAGGTTTAGGGAGAGGAGACTGGAGAGGAAAGCTTGGTCCTTGTCTGCGCTCTCTGGTGCTGCACAAGGGGTGCCATAATGCTCTGGCTGTGTTTTTGGAATTTAGACCAGGTCTGGAGGAACCTTTCATGTAAATCACCTTTTTTCACTAACGAGATTTGGAGAGTGGGTGGCCTCTTGCTTGAGAGTCGTAAAATCATGGAATGGTTTGGGTTGGGAGGGACCTTAAAGACCATTCCATTCCACCCCTACCATGGGCAGGAACAACTTCCACTATCCCAGGGTGCTCCAAGCCCTGCCCAGCCTGGCCTTGGACACTTCCAGGGATCCAGGGGCAGCCACAACTTCTCTGGGAATTCCATCCTAGGGCCTCCCCACCCTCACAGGGAAGAATTCCTTTGTAACACCTAGCCTAATGTATATATATATATATATATATATATATGGCTTCCTTTCTCCAAAACAGATCATAAAACCTTGACTTAACTTTAGGTCGTTGTCACTGTTGAGGGGTTGCCAAATGGAGGGATTTTCCTTAGCAACCCAAGAAAATTAAGCTGCCTTATGGCTGAAACCTCCCTGCCTGTTCCCTTCACAGCAGAATGAATTTTGGGCTGAAGGAGATGCAGCACATCCATTTCAGCAAACAGCAGCTATCTGCAGACAATGGTAAAAGTCAGTGCTGTAAAGCAAATTAAACCTTTCCCTTCTTTCTCGGCACCAGGTTTTATTGCGGTTGTTATTCTTTCTGTTGTGAGAGATGATCTCTGAGAGAGAATTTTTCTCTCTTTCAAGGTGTATACAAATGCCAGGACATCCACTGGCATTTTTCCTGTACCTCTGAGCGACTCATCAGTCTGTACCTCTTTAATTTTACTGAGATCTAGCTGAAACATGTCAAGGAGCCATGAGGATTTTTTCCCATGCAAAGCAGTTTCTTTGCAAAAAAAAAAAAAAAAAAAAATAAAAATCCAGTTGTTCTATTGCAGCAGAAATTGCACTTTCATTTGAGAAAAAAATTGTTTTATAAGCAGTAAAAGAAAGTTTGAGCTTTGGTCTCATGGCAGCCTTGTTGCTGTTTTAGTTCTAAATAAGAGTTGTTTTCTCTTTGGCCTCTGGTGTTGTTCATGTCCTTTCCCCAAGTGGACTTTTTATTGCCTAATAGAGGGTCAACTTTTGCTGCAGCTCTTCCCAAAGACAGGGAAGGAGAGGATAAGGAGTTCTGTGCCTTCTGCTGCTTCCCACATTTTTCTAAAAGCTGGAATACAGACCTGAAACGTATTTCTGGAGGAAAGTTTGTCTTTCCTGACCCTCTCTCATGTTCCTTTCCCATATGGCAGGACCAGGATCCAGGTAAATATTCCCCTCTGTGACAGAAGTGGTCCTCAAAGAAGGTGTCAGATGTTTTCATCTCTATTTATGACTCTGGAACAGCTGATTCCCTATTGATCAAGTCCTTGAGTCGTTCAGAGGCATTGAATGAGAGAATTGTGACATTTCAGACCAAAGGAGGAGCAGATTCCATGATGAATGAGTGATATGAAAGGAAGCCCAACCATAATTTATTGCAAAGTGCTTAGAAGGTATTTTGATGGATAGTGCAAGTAGATGAAAAGCCCTTTTGGGTTTGGGATTTTTTTTTTTCAGTTCATTAGTTCAAAGTGAAGCAACTTTTTCATAGTAGCAAAATCAGGCATGTGATCAGAAATGCTTTTTTCCAAAAAATCAAAACATTTCACTAAACTGTTGAGGTTCTGAGTGTTCTAATATAAACATGAAAGATTTTTACACAAAACAAAATTGTTTGCAAATCCATCCTCCATAAAACTCTTATTTTTAAGTTGGTCAGAAAAATTAACCTTCTTGTGAGTGCTTGGCAAATATGCCAAACTTGGATGATTTCAGGGTAGGTTTTTTTTGTAGTGTAAAATATTGTGCCCAGTCCAAGCTGTCAGTTTCAGCAGAGCTGATAAAGCAATGTAGGGGTTTGCCCTTCCTCAGATGTTTAAGATTTGGACACAGTGACAATGAGAAATGGCAGAATTCCCGGTGCCACTGGAGCTGTGCTGTGGGTCTGCAAAGGAAACAATCCCTGAGGTTGCCCAATCCAAACTTCTAATTTGGTATCGATCATTAAATTAAAAAAAAAAAAAATTAAAGCACATACAAGTGTGATAACAAGTTCCTTATTGACTGTCTGGGTGCAATAAAAGTCCTTAAACACATGCCCAGTTTTAAATACGTGCTCAAGCCCCATTGATTCCAGTGTTAAGTGAGGCACTGGCTGAAGTGCTTCTCTAAATCAAGGCTTCCTGCATTTTCCTTAGGAGAATTTTATGACCAGAACAAAAAAGTGGTTGTAGGATTCATCAGCGGGAAAAGAAAAAAAAAAAATAAAAAAAAAAAAATAAAAAAAAAGAGAGAGAGTGCAAAAGGAAGGAAAAACAAAGAGGAGGAAACTTTATGGCTCCGTAAACAGCTGTAAGCAATGTCTCTGGTCGGGTCAGACCGGTCTGAGTTGACAAGGCAGTGTCTCCAATTATACAGCATGCTGTAGCCTGTAAAAATGAAATCAATTTGTTATTTTTCTGGGAGAACATTGTAGCGTGAGTTCACACATTTGGTGAGCCTGATGACTCAGTGAAAAGCCAGAGCAGGAACCCGCAGACCTGGGCGCGCACAACCGGGGGTCCCCGCGTGTTCAGCACAACCCGGTGCTCACCCACGGCACCTCCTCGGGAGGAAAGGGGGAGAAACGTGAGGGATTTGATTCATTACAGCAGTGGACAGTGAAAATCCTGCTATTCTTGCCTAAACCTCAAAACGACGGCACTTGCCTTCCGTGGCTCTCGTTTCAAAATTGGCTTCTTCGTCGCGGAGCAGTTTCAGGATAAAATTCCCCCGAGCACTTAAGCACTTAAGCAATTTAGAAGTCCAAATCCAATCTTTGCAGGGATCTGAGGTCTTTGAGCCCAGTCCTCCAAGGTATTTAGCACTGACATAGCCCAGGCCAGACCTCAGCGCAGGGGGATGAGCCTTAATGAGAGGTTTGAAACCACAATATGTACTTTATATTGCTGATCACTTAAAAAAGGTTCAAGTTGGGATGCTTTAGGGGTGAAGGGGGGAGGAACTGGGAGCATTAGGACTAGCCACAGTCCTAATTATTATTGAAATTCAGAATAGGAGTCCAAATATCTTTATGTTGTCTAGGCATTTTTTGTTACCTAATATGTTGCTTTATCCCTTCCCTCCATTCCCCTAATTTAGCACACCTGAACCAGAAAATTAGAGCTATTTTCACCTAAAACTTCATTCCAGTGCCCAAGTTATATAAGCACTGTGCTGGGGAGAAGGAGGCAGGTTCTTTTCCAGGCCAGCCAGTCGTTGCCTCACAAACACACATTCTTTCCATTTGTCATGAAACCCTGAGAGGGGTTAGGCTGGGAGAAGTCAGAAGTAAGGCAGCAAAGGTGTTTACATGAAACTTTAAATTACTCCCCTTTCATTTGCAAGTAACTGTTGTTCCTCGTCCCAGGTAAATTTATCCATCAGCAATATCATTAGATGAGTTCATTATAACCACGAGATTTACAGCACTCATAAACTGCAGTGTAGGTGGCAGATTAAAATGTTAAGGCTTATACTTCTCTAAAACCCTGCAGTGCCATCCTGGCACGTTTTAGGAGATAAATGGAGCTGGATGGAGGCAGAGCTCACGCGGGGAGACCTCCAGGGAGAAGCCCCAGATGCAGGATGTGGTGTGGAAGCAACACCAGGGTCACTGGGACCTGGATCCAGGCTTGAAAATGTGGTTTGAGGGGCCATTATTCTGCTGCCTGCGTTGTTTTTCTGATGACATGTGTAGCAAAGGAGTTAATTGCCTTGGGTAATTAAAGAGTTCCAAAAACTTTTTCCAAGGAACTGGGTTGTTAATACTTGTATTCTCTCCTCCTCTGTTCTGTAGATCCTAAGGGAAGACAAAGTCAAAGCAACATCTCCTGCACTCAGAGTGGAAGGTGCTGAGTGTTGTGGTGTGCCTTAGTTCCTGTGGGAATTCGCTGTCCTGGCCAAACCTCAGCTCAGGGAATTTTGCTTTCTTAGCACCCACTTGAAGCTGCCATTGAGCTTTTTTCTTTTCAAATCCAGCCTCCAACCACTCTAAATAAGCTGTCGTGGTGGTCCACGTTATAGATAGCAAAGACTTCCCTTGGCCTCCTCTTCCAGCTCTCCAAAGATTTCTGAGATTCTGCCAAAAAAAAAAAAAAAAAAAAAAAAAAAAAAAAAAAAAAAAAA
>JAWWMU010000106.1:2013089-2029211 GCA_035048155.1 Cinnycerthia olivascens
GAAGGAAGGAAGGAAGGAAGGAAGGAAGGAAGGAAGGAAGGAAGGAAGGAAGGAAGGAAGGAAGGAAGGAAGGATATATTTCACAGCACAATGATGAATTAAGGTTTTGGGAGGATAAAGAAAAGAGAAGGAATATGTTAAAAGCAGAGATTTTTGCCTTGCTGGGCCTGTAGAGAACTTCAGGAGAGGTTGTTTTGGGGAAGGATGACAATAAAAATGATGTTTTCTGGTGAGGGGGAATGCGGAGGAACCAAAGATGTTGATTTTCTGCCCTTGTTCCTCTGAACCAAGTATAAATGTGACATCCAGCCTGACAGCATCTCTTTCTCCCTGCTGTTTTTTGCCCAGGTCCTTGGCAATTGGTCACCAGTATTCCTCCCTGGGGACTCAGCCCATCCTCTGTGGGAGCATCCCGGGCCTGGTGCCCAAGCAGCTGCGCTTCTGTCGGAACTACGTGGAGATCATGCCCAGTGTGGCAGAAGGTGTAAAGATTGGGATCCAGGAATGCCAGCACCAGTTTCGAGGGAGAAGGTGGAACTGCACGACCGTCAACGACAGCTTAGCCATCTTTGGGCCTGTGCTGGATAAAGGTGAGTGGGAGATACAGGTTTGGGGAGATGAATGTCTGTGGTGGAGTGGCAGCAGAGATCTTGAGAGATATCCTGTGAACTCATTCCCTTCTGAAAAATTTTGCTGTAAATTGTCCTGCAAGGGACAGGACTTGAGCTGGATAAAGGAGTGGGGTTATCTCATTTCCAGCTGGCAGCAGGAGGTTAGAGTAGACACCTCCTCGAGTCTCTTCCAGCATGAATTATCCCACAATCCTATACCCCTGGGAAGGAACACAGAGGATTATTGTGCTTGCAGTGGTCAAGCTGGACCTGGCTCTTTTCCTGACCCGGTGCTGCAATTTCAACCCTCTAGATGATGGCAGAGGGGAAATGATGGGCTATTGGGGATGGTTCCTAGGCACTGGATTTATCAGATAAAATCAGTTTTGATGCTATTATGAAACACAATGAAGATCACAGGCCTGGGGAAATCACCATCAATGAATGCTCCTGCTTTCCTTGGTCGTGAACACAGTAAATTAGGACAGAGTGCAAATTCAAGACTCTGTTTCTGCACTCCTTGATAGAAGTGGGAACTCCTCGAAATGTTTTGCCCTAGGTTGTTGAATCTTGTGAGATTTAAGCCCTAAACTAAGCCTGAGTATCTGGTCTTTTCCCTTATATGTTGGTGGGAGCTTGGGAGAACTCCTTTATCTTTCTTTGCCCTTGTTTGTGTGTCTTTCGAAATCCAGCCTGGATTTCAATTGGATTTCCAGTGAGTCCTGCTGGTCTCACTAAGGCTGGGATAAGTCTTGCCTTTCCCTTTAGCACAAAGGGGCCCTTCCTTCCTTCTTTCCTTCTTTCCTTGCTTCCTTGGGCAGTTTCTTCCATCAGATCAGGTTGCTCCAAGCCCCGTCCAACCTGGCCTTGAGGACTTCCAGGGGTGGGGAGTCCCTGACCTCTCCGGGCAACATGTCTGGGATTAGACACCTCACATCTCCTGCAGCAATTGTCCTTGTGGATAAACTGCCCCTCACCTCCCTGCTGACCAGAGGAACCCCAATCCCACAATCTGCCAAATTCCCTTATCTCCCAGCAGCGCCGGCACGAAGGGTCTGCCCCTGCTCCACTCTGGAGGCTTTCGGTAGTTGGGCTCAGGGAGGGAGAGGAGACTGGGACGATTTCATAACTGAAGAATGTTGTTCCTTGAGGGAGAATCAAACCACCCTTCAGTTTTGCTTCACCTACAGCAGGAGTGGGGGGAGAAAAAAAAACAGCTCGGTCGCATTCTTGTGCGGCAGATCCCCCAGGGTAGGAACATACTTGAGCTCCTACCCAGAAAGAGAGAAGGGGAAAAGGAGAGAGGGAAAGCAAGGAAGCAAAAATCTGTTTTGCAGCTCGGATTTTAAGTCACCCAGGATGTGAGTGCAGCTCTCGTGAGGGTCAGTGAGGGACCCCATCCTCCCTGAGCACAAAGCAGAGCAGCTCCTCAAGCATCTCCCCTTTGCCTCACAGACTATCTGCACTCCTTTTACTGAAAAGGAGGGATTTTAATGCCTTCAGGAAATCCTTTCCAGGCCCAAATCTCGCTGAGGCTGCCTCGCTGTCTGGGCTGCCCTTGCTGCTGTGGTGCCTCATTGCTCATTCAGGGCTGGGCTTGAGCTGTGATTCAGCAGTGCCAAACTGTCACCAGACTCTCATCCTGTTAGGAGCCATGTTCTGCTATCTCATCAAAAACCAGACTCTTTTTCCCCATCAGCCTTTTTACGGAAAAAGATCCCACATATTTTAGCTAAGACTATATTTATGTACAATTTTTTTTTTTTAGCCAGGCCTAATCTCCAGAGGTCCCTTCCAATCCTAAAATTTCTGAGATTTTGTAACACATTAAACAACGATGAATTCAGCTACCAGGGAATGGTGATGTCCAGGGGATCCTGACCTGCTGCTATTGAAGGCAACACTTGACAGGCTTGACCCTAAATCCCTCTTGCTCTTTGTAAGTCACCCAGGGCAGAGGAAGAGCAGAAATCTCCCATCCCACTCTATTTGACTACCCTGGTTTGCAAGCCCTTGGCTGTGGAATAAACCTTCCCTATTCAATTATCCAGAGAGGTGTGGATTTTCTGTCCCTGGGAGTGTCCAGGGCCAGGTTGGATGGGCTTGGAGCAACCTGGGAGAATGGAAGGTGTCCCTGTCTGTGGAATGTGTCCCTGCCCATGGTAGGGGTGTAATGAGATGAGCTTTAGGGTCAGGGCTATGGAACAGGGTTTTTTCTGTTTTTTCTGCTCCTCTGTGGGACTGTATGGAGAGGTGTGCAGCTTTGTAGAGAAATGTTCAGACAGGTTCCACTGTTGAGTCTTCCTTGCAAATCTCCAGGAAATGGGAGTTTTGGTCAGTTTGGACTACTTGGAATGCAAAAACCAGGATTCCTGTATGGGGAAAGAATTGAATCTGATCTCTTTCTCTCTACCTAAACATAATCTGCTTACCATTTCTAATATAAAGACACTACAACTCATTTCTAGTCTCTCAGAAGCTTGAATCTCAACTGCTGGACAATAGAAAGAACGTCTCACTTCAATTTCTCCAACAGTAATATCTAAAGGAAAAAATATTGTCATTTGTTTCTCCACTTGTATTTTATGAAGTGGAGAAAAACATGGCAATGGCCACATGACCTGAAGTGACCACCTGAGCCACAGCTCATGCTCAGCCGCTTAGCTGAGAGACCTGGCAATTTTTAATGCAATTGTTGCACCTTTCAGTTTACCAAGGAGAAAGGAAGATTTCTGAATTGTCTGCAAAAATATGTAGGTTAAAATTTGGAGGATGTAGGAGAAGGACACCCCATCACTGACAGCAGAAAGTGAACAGTGCAACCTGACAGGCATTTTCCATCTCCAGCTGAAGTGCCGTGTGGTGGGAATTGTGCCTTTTGCCTTTATTTTAGCTTTTGTGGACTGAAGAGGCTGTTCATGCTTAAGTTGTGACTTTAGAGCCTCTTGGTGCCACGTGAGCTCTCTTTGAAACTCCTCTGGGCAGAAATATGAACCAATCTCGAGAGAAGTAATACAATAAAAGCTTATCATGGCCCTGTCTCTTTAAAGTACCTCAGAACATAATTAAGTCAAAATAAAAGTTTCCTCTCTCTCCTCCCCCCCCATTCAATAAAAGTAAATTACCTCCAACTATTTAAGCCCGCTGTTCGTTTAAATTTAAAAAGGGAGCCCTTGTCTATCTATTTCTTTCACTCACTCCCACCTCCTTCTGCTAAAGACTGGCCAGGGGCTTTAAACCTGCCAGCTGGGCTGAGAAATGGTTAATAGTTATTGTGGAGGAGCAGCTTTTAATGAACTATTGAAGAATGATACATTGATGGAGTAATGGGAGTTTAAGTCTCTCTGTAATGAAACAGGTTCTCAGCGCCGACCCATTGTGGTGTAAATACGGCACGTCTCTCCCACTGTTTGGTCAGGACTAAATAGCAGAGGCCAGAGGGGGGTCTGCTTATGGGGTCTCCGCTTTAGTTAATCAATCTGATTGGATTAGGGTCACTGCGATCCCTAATAATGTCAAAGGTTACGCCAAACTGGATTAAATGCTTTGTTGGAGAGGGCTCGGATTCTTTCAGCCTCGGCCGGCGGGGCTTGTTTATTAGACTTTGGCACTCGTGTGCAGCCTTGGGAAGCCGCTGCGGCCCTTGCTTTGTGCCTCGGGCGTGCCAGGGGGTGGGAACGGGCCAGGGCAGGGGCGTCCCGTGGCTCTGCACCCATGGGATGTGCCCTGCCAGGACCTACGGCCAATTCCCGGCCGGACAAACGAGGGCCTGGTGGGTGACCAAGGCCTGGGAGGCACAAATTCATTCCGGAAACGATGGCTGGTCGCCCGACCCCGCTCCGAGGCAAATGTCGAGAGTCACGAGGGCGGTGGAGTGACCCCCTGCTCGTGTCCCTCGAGGTTAATCCTGTCTGTGTCCAGCAAAGCCGTGTCCTTTCTGGTGCAGCTCCTGTTTGGGCAGCCACCAGGCTGAGCTTGGGATGAAATATGGAGTATTTAAGACGGCCGGATTTCTCTGTTATTAAACTGGGGAGGTGCCCGGCCTTCCTGAACTTCCATCTCAAATCAAGGTGGGATAGGATGGGGTGGGATTGCTGTGTTGCCTTTCCCAGACTGACCACAAAGCCTAAAGATTTCCTATTGTGTTCCCTCACCACGTTCTTGCAGATGACAATGTCCTACAGATATGGCAGAGTGTCCTTCAGGAAGTGACACCAAATAACCCCTTTGAAGGTCCCCTGGCAGTGCAGAGGGGCAGCACTGACAGTGTGCTGAGATCTGGAATCCCTGGATCTCCAGTGCCTCACTCCTTCCCACTGCAGAGCACACAATGCATGCTCACAGCCTGACATGACTGTCATTTATCCAAGCAGGATTCTTGCATGATCCAGACTGGAGAATTTCCCCTCGAGACTTCTGGAATGAAACCAAAATCTGAATTTGACTGCAACATCTCTTCCCAAAGGACATTTTGCCTTGACATATCACCAAGAGATAGACAGCCTCTTTACAAGTCTCCACTGCTCTGGTGTTGACAACCAGCCCCTCTCTTTTCTCTTCTAGCACTGACCATTCTCTTTGCTACTTCGACTTCCTAAAAAGTTAAAACTGGGGCCTGCAGAAGAGCAGTGGGTCAGCAAAACCTTGGGTCCTTTATGCCAGACAGCGAGACAGGTCCAGGTATTTCCAGTTTTTGCTGGGGTCCTGCAGGGCATGATTCATCTGATGTATTCCAGACAGTTTGGATTAAATTATTCACACCCTGACGTTTCTACACTTCTCCATCTGTCACTGAGGGAATCCAGGGAGACCGGCTCTGGGTGAGAAGACTCTTGCTCCCAGGGACTACATGAAGGGCAGAGCAGGCATCTGTCTAGCTCCTGAGAGATGTGGGATTCAAATCACACCCAGTTTCTTGTGGAATGCTGGGCACTGTCCCCTTTGCCGCCAGCCTGATTTTGGGCTCGGCTTATTTGTGAAGTTTGGTTTACTTTGGACTCTACACATTTTGGAGATAAGCCCCATGTATTCTTTCTCTCAAGAAAGCCCAAACAAAGCTGTGTTCAAGGGTTGACTCTTTGCCATTGTGGATGAGAACGCTCATCTCATGTCTGGTGAAATCCACTTGAGTTTCTCCCCAGGTTAGGCAAGAATGGAACCAGACTTTTAAATTCAGTTACAATCCCTCAGGGACACGAGTCTCCTCCGTACTTTTTCCTTGCTGTGTCATAACAGCATTGCTCCCCAGGTTCCCTGATAGGCCTGATCTCATCTCCCAAAGTTAGATGTCAGAGTCTGAGCGAGTCACCCCAGGCTCCCTTTGCAGTCAGTGGAGAGCAATCGGCATCTCCGGGGAGCAATTCATCTGACCTATCTCAGACACCTATCTCAGGATAACATGAATCATAGCAAGATGTTTATTTCTCTCCATTGACTATAGAGGGAGCCTAGGGCTACAGCCACAGACTTCCATGGGTGCTTCTCAGAGGCCCATTTTGGGGACAAATAGCTCCTGCCCCTCACATTTCTCCTGCTAGAAAGCAATCCTGACATCCAGCCCCAGTTGGAGAGGCCATTTTAATAATGGAACCACGTGGCACATGCAAAGGATCTCCTGGACCACTGAATGCAGGCAGTCCCTCATTATTCAAGGTGTAATAACATCTCATAATGATGTAAAATTAATACATTTAGCAGATCTCATCATATTTTCCTGATGGCATTCTGGCATCTCAGTTGCCTCCAAGCCAAACCTTTTCCCCCTCCCTTTTCCCAGCTCTGGATCAGCCTTCTCCACTTCTGCAATAAAGTAAGGCATGAGCAGAAAGCCACAAGATACTGATCCATCCAGGAGGTTTGTTACATGTAAGAGGTGCTCTCCGCTCTCTCATGAAACTCTTCCCAAGAGGATCTGATTTCCAACCACACCCCGTCTACCTCCCCGCTAATGGCAATTTGGGCAGCTGCCCTGGTATCAACAAGGGAGATCTACAAACTCTACCCTGTAACTATGGGGAAGGAAACTGGAAGGATCAGGATTGAAAATGTGACTGTGCAAGCTCGGCTCAGCCGGCAGGATGCTCAGATCCTGCAGGCCAGAGGTTTGCCAGAGCTGCTGGAGAAAAGGCTGGCACGTGGAGGCAGGAGCACCAGTTGGGTTTAGTGTCTGTGTAAACTGAGCTTGGAGTGGGGATTGCTGCATGGGGTGAGGGGATGCTGCACTGCTGAGTCCGTTCCAGCCGCCGGGACAGCCCAAATTCCTGGCTGCAGCATTCCTGGCCTGGGTTTTGGGCAGCTAACTCAGCACAGGCAGCGTGTTGGAGCTGCAGCACGTTGGACAAGCAGTTTGGGGGGGTCTGGATGAGCTGCAGGTGCATTCCTGGTTGGCAGCCCACAGAATCCTGGGGGTTTGCAGCTTCCCCAGAGCCTTGGCGAGGGCAGCAAACAGAGGTGATGAGGAAAGATGCAAAGGTGTTATCTCGCAGCTTTTGGGGGCAGGAGTCCAGTGAGGTGGTGAGGAGCTCCTCCTCTTGCTGCTGGAGCCAGGCAGGACCATCAGAGGGGTCACTTCATCCTCTTGTGACTGCCGAGGTGTCCAAGGACAGGCCCTGGGCGGGGATGGCACCCAGGGGACCGTGGTTAACATCACACCTGCCTGCATCTGCCTCTCCGTGCCCGGTGCCCTCAGGTCTGCGGGCTCAAGCATTTTTAGAGGCTCTGACCTCATCACCTCCCTACCTGCACAGCGATCCCGGGATAAAGATCTGGCTCCCGTGCCTCTGGAGTGGAGACAGCCCGTGTAAACAGCTGTAAACAGCTGTAAACAACCAACACCCAGGCTGCAAACCCTTCGAGGAGTGACGGGGAAAAGGAAATGGCAGCAATTCCAGGAGCCGATCCCGTTTGCTTTCTGCACTCCCTCCACCTCCCACTCATCTGTCAACCCTGACATGCAGGGGATTTTTTTATTTGGTTTGGTTTTTTGAGTTTTTTTTCTTTTTTTCTTGGGAGATTGTTTGGTTTTTTTTTTATTTTAGAGGTTTTTTTGTTTGGTTTTTCTTGGTTTTGTTTTTTGTTTGGTGGTTATTTTTTGGGGTTTTTTAGTTTATTTGTTTGGAGCTTTTTGTTTTGTTTTTTTGTTTGTTGTTTATTTTTTGGGGCAGGGATTTAATTTTTTTGGGTTTTTTCTTTGTTTTTTTTTCTTTTGGAGGGTTTCAGGGTTTGTTTTTTTGTTTGTTTTTTAGGTTTTTGGGGGTTTTGGGGGGGATTAGGTTTTTGGGGGGTTTTTTTGTGTTTTTTATGGTTTGGGGGTGTTCTTTATGTCTATTTTTGTTTGGGGTTTTTGTTTGGTTGGTTGGTTGCTTTTTTTTTTTCCCTGGCGAATTAAACATTAAACGGGGGACCAGAGAGGGGAGAAGGAACAAGACGACCCGTGGCTCCAAAACCGGCGGCATCGCTCCCGGCGGCGGGAGGCGCTGGAATCTCTCCTGCCCCGGGCTGCGCTCACAATGCGCCGGGCTGGACAGGGAGCGGGGCTGCTCGGATTTATGGATTTATTTCCTTCCCCCTCCCCTCCTTCCCCTTTCCCCGCTGGGCTCATCGCATTCCCCAAACCGGGCTCAGGTTGGTGGCAACAAGGAGCTCCCTCTGCCGCATCCCGAGAGTGCCAAGTCCAAGCGTGGGAGCTAGCCCGAGACAAAAGGCGACAGCAGAGGGAGTTGAATTAGCATCCCTTTGTCCCGGGAGAATCCCGGCCCCAAACGGGCCCTTGGCTCGCCACGGGAGGCACAAACACACACACACGCATGGACGGGAGCCAAGCAGGGCTGCAGCCGCCGCCGAGGCTCGGTCGCCTTCAGCCGGTGCTGGGGGGGAAGGGGGACGCTCTGAGGGATGCTGTGGGATGGCTCCGGAACCGGGGAGCGCCGTGCCCCGAGGGGGTTTTGCTGGTTGAGGAGATAAACCTATGTCCTGTGTCCCAAAGAGCCAGAAGCCTCCCCACAAAGAGGGATCCAAGCCCCTGAATGTGGCTTTTCTTCGCCGGGAGATGCGTTTAGGAGCTGGCAGTGCTGAATAGAGGCGGGGATTTTAAGGCCAGAAGGGGCTGTGGGATCATCTGGTTGGATTCCTGCAAAACCGGCAGAGATTTTCCTCCTCTCGAGCAGATAAGACAGGGCAGCCCAAGGGAAACCTGCGTGGATAAAGATGCCCTGCGTGGGTTTTTCCTGCGATGGGCTTGCATGGCAGGGGAATGGGAGTGTGTCCTGCAGAGCACCACGGCGTTTTCCAGCAGGATGTTGCTTGAGACATTCCCTGCTAAGCTCTGGGGCAGGAGGAATCCTGTGCCTGGGTGGCTCAGCCTCTCTCATTCCTGATTTCCTTGGCCTCATCTTTCTGGGAGCATCTCCTTCAAAGTGAGGACTTGCCCATCCAAGATCCACGGGATTGAGAGGTGGGGGGTCAGCCACCAGGAGAGGGAATGGCTCAAAAGGATTGGTGTGACTCCGGATTTCTGTCGTGCCTGTGAGTGATGTGCTCCTAGGAATGATGAGGGCACAGCTGACTCGGGGCTGAGCAGTGAGGACAAGCAGGAGCAGGAGAAAAGCAGGTTTTGGAGGGCTCCAAAATCTTGGGGGATGCAAAGGGGTCAGAGAGCTCCACCTCACATAGGTGGGGAGTTTCCCTGTGCCAGGATAGGCAAAGGAGGTGCACAGAAGTAGCATTTTTTTTGGAAAACAGCATGAGATGGGTGAAGCTGAGGCAGCTGAGGGCTGTGTGAAGCTGACCCCAAGACATGAAGCACTGAAGTGTGTGGAGCTCTGTCTCCTGCCCACCTTTACCGTGCTGCCAGGGGTCACAGAGATGCTCCTGGAGAGCCTTGCCCACTGCAGGCCACTGCCAGGTGGGCTATAAATGACGGATGTGGATATGTCACAGTCTGGGTATGCTGCAGGGAAGGGCTTGAAGGAAATTCTTTTGGGCTGGTTTTGCTCTGGGCAGGCTTTTTAAGGATGTGGAAGGTGGTGTGGTGGAGCTCAGGGAAGCTCTGGAGCTTTGGCTGGAGGTGACCCTAAAATCTGATGGCAAAACCAGATGTAGGATATGAATTCTATAGATGTTAGGATGTTCTTTACTCAGAGGGTGGTGAGGTGCTGGCACAGATTTTCTATGGAAGCTGTGGCTGCCCCTGGATGCCTGGAAATGTCCAAGCCAAGTTGGACAGGGCTTGGAGCAATCTGGGATAGTGGAAACTGTCCCTGCCCATGGCAGGAGGTGAAATGGGATGATCTTTGAGGTCCCTCCCAACCCAAATACTTGTATGCTTCTGTGAAAACACAAAGAGAAATCCAGAAAGCCACCAGGTCCTGAGAAATGCAGAGCTGTCCTCAAACCCTGGGAACGGGTCCTGACTGGAGAAACTGAGAGTGTCTTTCACTTTTTATTTCATTTTGACTCACCTCACCCTTCCCAGAGAAGAAAAGCAGTTCACAAAGAGTTCATGACCCAACCAGGGCCAGTGGTGGGGAACAAGGCAGAGAGGAGAAGTTCTGCTCCTGGTGCTGGCTCTGGATCCAACAGAGCAGCTCTTCCTTCCCCTGTCTCTCCATTTCCCATGGAGCCACCCCAGAACCAAAGCAGGTCACACGCAGGGCCCTGCAGCTCCTGCAGCACAATTTTGGAACTTTTATTGGCCTCCACTTTGACGGACAGGGCAGCACAGGAGCAATTCCTGGGAAGGCCGCCGTGTGCTGACTCAGCACCTGGCACAATTTCCTCCCCATTATTTCCAGGGGCTAAATCACATTCAATGATAGCTAATAATTATGGTTTATCCTCTCCTAATCACGCTGCTTTCCCAGGGAAGCTGTTGCCACAGGGGTGTTGTGGGGGTGTGAATGGGTGGGGAGGGCATCAGGAGATGTTTCTGCTCACCCGGAGCCATGAAAAAGTTGGAGACCCCTTAGGCTAAGCACACCAGATTCAGCCTAGGAGATATTATATCTCATCAAAAATGTGTTTATTTATTCTTCTGAGCCAGTTTTCCATCAGAAAGGGAAGCTGCACCAAACTGGAGATGTTTTGCTTGTTCCTCTTAATTTCCAGGAAAAAAAAATAAATTCATAACTTTGTTTTTTTCCTGAAGGTTTTTTTGTTTTTCCTTTTGCATATTTCATATAGTTGCATTTGAATTATTGAAAATGAGGCATTTTATTTCCTTTAATTTAAATGTGATCTTATGCTAAAGTAGAAAATCATTAAACCATCATAAAATCACACCTTTAGTATTTTATAGACTACACAAGTGTGTTTTATACTATTGAGGATGAATGATTTAATCTTCTCAAACAAAAATACACCTCATATTAACAAGATAAAACACTTTAAATTCAGAGTCTTACACGGTCCATCAGATTTTCAACTCTTAAAAATAATGCAAAACAGAATTTCCTAGAATATGTTAAGGGTTTTTTTGCTGTTGTTACTAACCTTTGCTATGGTATGACCTCCAAATTCCTTTAATCTCCCTAAATCCAGAATTAAAATTGAGCAGTGGTCACCTAAACACCCCTCTAAATTCATAAAGCAGCCTCACAGCTCTATAAAACGATAGCAGCAAGAGATAAAATCCAAATCTGTGGTTTATTCTCAAGTTACAGCTGCTGAGTCCTGACATGAAGATGCTCCCCTTGGAAACTGCACAGATTTTTCTTAGAGAAAAATAAAAGGTGAAAATTCATTTCAGTGCAGATTGGTTTGGTGGAGAAATTTGTTTCTGTTCATACAACATTTCCAGTCTGCTTTTCTGATTGAATTTCAGATACAGATTCCTTAAGAGGTGAATTTGAAGACGTAAATGAATCCTGAGAGGGGTAGATGGGAGCTCTGTGGAGCCCAGTTTTTATGGAAAATGTTCTGTGGTACTCTGGTGAGATTTATATTCCAGTTATAATCTTTGCCCAGTGCCTAAAATTAAGAATATTCTCTGCATTTTTCTCCCTTGAGCAAGAGGGAGTAAAATTCAATTGAATTTCATTCAAGATCTGTCACTTGCACCTGAACACTTCAGACACGATTTAGTGACTCTGAAGGCAAGTATTAAGTTCTGTAAAGTTCTTTTTGTGGCTTTATTAATGATAACCCTGGCCCAAACACACCCTGATATCATTGATCTCTGTGGATCAGGAAAGATTGAAGAGGATAAAAATGTTTTATCATCAAATTTTCCATCTCATTGTTTCTCCACTGGCAAAGACAATGGATTTTGTCTGCTGGTGTCAGTTCTCAAGAGGACAGAACTTCTGAACTTCCCCAGCCAACAGAAAATCACCACCTCAGCTCTCAGTTCTGTGTTCCCAGAGTTTTCCCAAGGGTTCCGTAACTAAATCAAATAATCAACAACCAATATGTGAGAAGAATCAAGGCATAGAACCATAGAATGGTCTGGGTTGGAAGGGGCCTTAAAGATCATATCTTTCCAACTACAGCACAACAAATTTAAAGTTAAAAACTCTCCCTAAAATCGCCTCACTTCAAGCAATGCCAACCACTGACCTTCAGAGCATTCCTGCCCCATCAGTTATTAACACTTTTGTTCTTTTTTAGGATGGCTTGGGTTGGAAGGGACCTTTGAAGGTCATCTAGCCCAAGCCCCTGCCATGAGCAGGGACATCTTGAACTGGGTCAGATTGCTCAGATCCCCATCCAGCCTCACCTTGGATGTTTCCAGTACATGTTAAAGCCACTGTGACCTCCCTGAAATCCTCACATCAATCAGACATAAAGCCAGTAATTTTTTTTAAAGAAACAGGGAAGTGAAAAAGGCATTTGTTTTGTGGGTTGATGGGGATTTTTTAAGGATTCCAAACATATTTCCATATTTAACCTGATTTTTCTCATATAAGCTTTAGAAGCAGGTAATACTTTGCTCTAACAGCCACCAGCAAAAACAAGCCTCTTACACGGGGGCTGGCTACAAAATGTCAATTATTCCAAGTCTGGGGAGTGGGGTAGATGCAATTTAAAACCATATGGATCAGCATTCCAGCTGGAAGAGAACCTGTAATCACTGGTGTCGCAACCCAGTGAGGTCACTGCATCAAGCACCCCGGACAATTCACTACATGTATTTATTTACCCATTTTATGGGTTTGACCACTAACGTGGCTGGCGAAAAGCTGGAAGTGTTTTGGGCTTTTCTCAGTAGGGATGGGTCTTCTGGTATTTAAGAGGCTTGGAGCTCACTGCTGGTTCGTAAATGCAGGGCTGCACCTTCTTTTGTGAGGATGGTGACTCGTGGTGCTCTAGGCTTTTATTTGGTTCCATCAACACTGCCAGAACAAGGAGGGTGTTCTTAGCTCAGACTGGGCAAGTGGGGATGTTAGCCTGGGTTAAAATGGCAGAGGAGCTAAATTTGGTCCTGGTTGGGATCAGACAGCTTGGGATGAGCCTCAGTGTGGGATGCTGGATCCTCTTCCCGCTGCCACCACAGGTGATGCACATCAGCGAGTCCAGGGTGGTGGTGATGGTGGTGCACCAGGGCTCCCTCAGAGCGTGGTGGTGGCTCCTCTGGAGCTGATCTGAGCAGGAAAACCACAACCCAGAGGGACACAGCCTGCTGGTGCTGGGCTTCAGCACCCACTGGGCACAGCCCTGCTGCTCACAGGCCACAGCCAGGCCAGAAACCATAAACAAAATATTGGGGAGCCACAAGTGATCCAGGAGCTGCTGGGGAGTCATTCCAGCCCTCACAGCTTGAACTTCGGCTCCTCACCCAAGATAATACCCAAAGCTGCCTCAAGATCCACCCAAGTGAGTGTACAAACTGCCCTGCCATAAAATCTGATTTAACCCAACTGAGGTTAACCAGCTTGGGTGAAAGATTTGTCTTCCTTGTGTAAAACTCACTGCCTGGGAGATCTCCATCTCAGTGCTGGACCTCTAAGCAGCTCTGTGAATCTGTGGGGATCTGCAGATAGTGGGCATTTTATTTCCTGGGTTAAAAAATATGTTTACTAGAGAGGACTCTGAGTCTCACAGGCTGTGTGTTGCACTCAGCATCAAAATAAGGGCAAACATGGGCCCCGAAATTCAAAAAATCCCCACAGTTCCTCACCAAAATCTTTCTCTGCTTTGCTCAGCTGAGCTCTCAGCTCCTGAACTCTCTGTAGGCTTCCACCAATCCCCAAAATTAGCACCAAGGCTGGTCGTCATGTCCAAATCACCAGTGCTTATCCACAATAGAGCAAACATGGAGATTGGAAGGAAAACATCCCAAAATTCCCACTGTAGTCAAGAAACAACACAAAAGGCTGTGAATCTTCAAGAAAGTCAGGAGGATGGTGGGACCTAGGAGTGGTTTATGGGCAGGATATCACATTTCTTATCAGCATTGGCATTGTTCTACTGCAGCACAGGATTGGGCAGTGTGTGGGTGACCCAACCTCTGCCTCCTCCACTCCAGGAGGTCCAGCAGAGCCATGGCTGAACTTCTGAGGTGCAATTTTCAGCTCCAGAGCAGCAGTGTGGCCTCCAGGAACATGCCAGGAGCCAACCCTGATTTCCTACACCCATCTTTCCACCCTCCCCAGCTCAGATCCATTGTCAGCCCAGGCAAAGGCCCCTCATCCCATTGCCAGTTGTTTTAATCCATTCCTTCCCGCCCCACTGCCAACACAATAATACCCCACTGAGGGGATCCACCTCCCAGGAAATCCTCCTTTAACACCCTCCAAAGGAGCAGCCAGATTTATCTCTGCTGTTGTTCTGGAAAGCTAAATGAGGACTCATCTCTTCTAATCCCCTCTTAAGATTTCCAGTCGAGGCCTGTGCTCCCATATTAGCATTTCTGGCAGCTCCTACGTGTGCCCTGCAAGGCTCCATGGGGGAAATCACTCACCAGCAGCTGCTGCAGGTACCCCACCATCTCTGTCTGAAGGCACAAATGTAATGACACCATAAAAATTCCTGAAATGAAGCCTTGGGGTTTAATGGGCCTGGAGATCTTCTTCAGAATGAATCTCATGACTCTGTCCTTGCTGGAGAGTTTGGGGACTGCTTCTTCCATGTGATACATAGAATTTTCATTTCCCTCAGTTTTGGCAAAGCAGATTTTGAGATTTCCCAGAATCATAATCCTGGAATAGTTTGGATCAGAAGGAACTTTAAAGACTATCCCATTCCAACTCCCTGCCATGGGCAGGGACATTTTCCACTATCCCACGTTGCTCCAAGCTCTGTCCAACCTGGCCTTGGACCCTTCCAGGGATAGGGCCTTCCCAAATTTTCCTGGGAAACTTGTGCCAGGGTCTGACCACCCTCTGAGTAAAAAACTTCTTCCTGATGTTTGGAAAATTTGCATTCTATAGGTGGCTTTGCCATCTGGTTCTAGGGTCATCTACAGGGGATGGGACAGTCACAATGGCTTTAAGCTGAAGGGGAAGATGGTCAGATGGGATAGTAGGGAAAAATTCTTCCCTGTGAGGGTGGGGAGGCCCTGGCACAGGGTGCCCAGGGAAGATGTGGCTGGCCCTGGATCCCTGAAAGTGTCCAAGGCCAGGCTGGACAGGGATTGGAGCAGCCTGGGACAGTGGGAGGTGTCCCTGCCCGTGGCAGGAGTGGCCCTGGATGATATCCCAGTTCCTCTGCAGCCTAAACCATTCCATCATTCTGGGATTCCATGAAATACCAACGTATCCCCTGAGCTCCTGAATCATCCTGTCCACTAACAAGACTGTTTAGAACATGTGATTTAAAACTCCAGAGTTTTCACTCCTCTCAGCTGACCTGGGAGAAGCATCTGTTTGTTGGGATGCATTTTCCAGCCTGGAACCATCAGTAGTTATGTTATGCCAGGACAAATCCCAGTTTCAGTCCTGCAAACCTTTTGCTGGCAAGTCTGGAGCTGCACAGGCGATTGAGCCATTTGCATAATTAAAGGTTGCTGGACCAAACAGATTAGAAAGATTCAGCAGGTTCTCCAATGCCAGCATGAGCACAGATCCACTTGGGAAGGAGCTCTGGGCATGGAACTTCTCCTCAGAGTAACTTCCACTGGTTTCCACCGAGAGCTGGAAGTTCTCAGCTTCTCTCAGGATTGATCTCTGCACCTGCACAGCGAATTCCTCTAAATATTGTTGTGGTTTTAGTGGCTTTTCCTTTATAATATCAAAAGCCAATGCTTTGATTAGAGATGGGAAGGTGGCGGTGGGGTGGTGGTGAATCTGACAGTGTTTTCTGGCATTTAGTTCCTAATTGAAATATTACCTTGAGGTATTTATAAAAAAAATATTAAATTGGCCCAGATATTTTTTTATGAATAAGGCTTTAATTAACTTTTTACATATTAAATGTACATCAGTGGAAATAGTTAGACAAATAGCAGGGGTGTTAGTCATGCAGAAGCAAAGGGATGATTCAGTCAGGGACTGTTAGAGCAGCCTCTCCCTGCGAGGGCACATGTGAGGGATGCTGAGAGGGGATGGAAATTAGCATGAGAGATGGAAGCGAGCAC
>JAWWMU010000106.1:2029300-2047844 GCA_035048155.1 Cinnycerthia olivascens
CAGCCTCTCCCTGCGAGGGCACATGTGAGGGATGCTGAGAGGGGATGGAAATTAGCATGAGAGATGGAAGCGAGCACGGAGAGGGAGCATATCAAAAAAAAACCGGGAGAAAGGAGAGGTTCCCAGCGGAATTAGAAATTAAGGGCTCCCTTGCTTATGCAGGAATAACCCACAGAGTCCAGGGAGCCGAGCTCCCTTCCCAGCTCTGCCTTCCCTGCACTCCCACCTCCAGCCTGGGACAATCTGGAAAGTTCTCCTCCATGTCCACTGCGATGACAGCCGGGGGACAGGGGCAGATATTGCCTCCTGGAGGCTGATCTGGAACAGAGATCAGACAGAGAAAGAGGATAAAGTAGGGATTTATTAAAAGGCCTCACTGGGCACACCTGGGCCACACAAGAGTCCAGCTGGACCACACCCAAGATGCCCAAGATGGTCACAAAATGGACACCAAATCACAAGGTCTCACACTTTTACAAGTTCTGGTTCATTAGCAAATTGGAGTAAATTGTTCAATTACAGCTTCATGTTATGAAGTTCCATCCTCCTGGTTTTTATTTCTCACTTCACCCCTGTTTTCGTTCTTGGGCCTGAAAGTTGTCCTTGGTATGGAGCTGGAGAAGGAATTGTTTTGTCTCTCTACTCTGTGAAGAGAACTCAGTAGCACTGAATATGAAACCTAAAACTACCCACTAAAACAGCACAGGATCTAAAAAACACAAAAGCTGAAACCTAAGGCATCACGGAGCTGGGTAAGAGCAGAGTAACGGTGAGGGTAGCGAGGTGTGAGCAGAGATCGCCCCGGGACGGGGTGGGAGCTCCGACCTGGGAGGTTTTGGAGAACAGGTTAGGCAAACATCTGTCAGGGATAGCTCAGGCAGAGCGGATCCTGCCTTTGGGCGGGAGGGTGCGAGGTCCAAGTCTGATAGCTGTGATTTTAGGTGCTGAGCCTGCCTGTCTCTCCAGATATTAGTGCAAAGTCAAAAGTGTATCATAAACAAAGTTAGTTTCTTGTAGGAAACGAGTATTTTAATATCAAGATGCACCCCTAACTAGAGCGGCTTAACTTTTCTACCACTTCCACTGGATTAGATATAAATTATTCTGATTTACACCAGGCCAAGAGGAGAAACAGGCCGCGTGTTTTTCTGCTGATGGCCAAAATATATATTTTCACTTGACTCGATTTATTCAGTAACTGATTTGCATAGACATTTCCGAAGGCTGCTCGGTTGTTCTTTTCTTTTTTTTTTTTTCCAGTTTTTTTTTTGCACTTCACATGTCATCTACCCCCCACTCATTGCACAGGGCAGCAGCAGTGTTGCCACCAAGGGAGCTCACATTTAACAGCAAGAGAGGAATCTTCAGCAATTCCCATCCCAAGGGACTGCAGGATGCGGAGCTTTGATTTTGTTGCTCTAAGATAGGCAGGGATGAAAGCAATGTGCACTGGCAGTAAATCCTTGAGGTGCTGGGTTCCTCCAGCAGCTCGACAAGTGCCTTTTCCTCCCACCAAAGTCACCAAAATCAGTGTAAGCAGGACAGGTCATCACCTCTCCTCCCCTCCAAGTCAATATTCTGGGTTAGGAGCCATGAGTTGTTCCTACCAACTCCAGAGAGCACACCCCCAGAGCTGGGGGTTTGGATGTTCTTCAAGAACCTGTAACAGAACATCAGATGTCAAATCAGGAATAAAATCATGTCAAGTCCTCAAATAGGAAGGCAGGGTTGATATAAGAGCAAGCAGGCATTTGGTGAATTGACAGCAGCAAGAATGAGAAGCCAAAGCTGAAATTGGGGATTTTATTGCAGTCAGGTTGGCAAAGCTCTGGAAATCCCTCAGAATGTGAAGGAAAAGAAGAAAATATACTGTAACGACACAGAGCCTGAGCAAGGGAAGGGTTCATCAAAGGATCTGTTATCATTTGGCTTAAATGGGTGAACCCAGAGACAGAGATCGAGGCTGAATGGAAACCCAGAGCACCTCCCTGCTCTCCCCATTCTCTCACAGCCCTGCTCCCTTCAGAGAGCTCCAATCCCAGCCCAGAGGTTATTCCCATTTTGGGTCCCCATCTCTTTCCTTGACTGGGAGGGCAAAATCCATGTGCAGTTCAGGCTCCTCTCCAGAGGAGAGAGGATTTCTGGACATGAGGGCTGACCAGTGTGTGCCACAAGGCATCTCTCCAATTAGAGGTGGTCATTATTTGAGCTTCAGAAGCCTGGGTAAAACAAGGGAAGCATCAGATGAATGAGATTGGTTTGTCTTGTGAGTACAAATGACTGATTAAGAAAATTATCTGGAGGTGTTTGGTATCCTCTGCTTCTACACCAGGTTATTTGATTTTTGGGGTGTTTTTGAGGTCAAGTAGCCCATTCACATTAGTGAGGGCAAGGTGAGAGCTTCACTGTTTTCAATCACAAGCAGATACAAGTTCTGGCTATTTTAGTGCTGTTATTTTTATTATTTAACCTCTGTCTATGACTTGACAGTGAAGTCAATGGAGAACTTCCACAAATCACATTACTGTGGTCTTATATTTACCAACAACACAAGGTCTTTGTGTTATTCAGGGTTCCCAGGAGGTCCCTTAGCCCTGTATTCACTTTCTGTGTTTTGCTCAGCTTCCCAAACCAAACCAATGACATTTTCAGCCCAACACTATGGCAGGCTTACTTCTCATGGTGACTGAAATTAAACATTATTTAGGACACGATGCAGTAGAGGGTGAGGTCTACTTTGAAACTGTGGTCAGGATAATTTCCTTCAGTTGTAAAGCACTAGGACTCATTTCTCCATATCTGGGACCAGCACCAGGCTGACCAACAGCTCATAGACTTTTCTTAGCCATGTTGGCAATACACAGCAATGTAAGTTGAAAATCTACTTTTTCCACTTCTTCTGTTCTGATTATTTTGATTGTGTCTTCTTAGGATTGAAAGACTTAAGGGAATGTCCCAGAACATGGCTGCTGGTCAGGGTGAAAAAGCAACAAGAGGACAAAGAGGATGGTTTTAAGGCAGAGAAGGAAGGGTTGGATGGGATTTTGGGAAGGAATTGGGAAGGAATTCCTGCCTGGGAAGGTGGGTAGGCCCTGGCACAGGGTGCCCAGAGAAGCTGTGGCTGCCCCTGGATCCGTGGAAGTGTCCAAGGCCCTGTTGGACAGGGCTTGGAACAACCAAGTTGTCCCTGCCCATGGCAGAGGGGTTGAAACGAGATCTTTGAGGTCCCTTCCAACCCAAACCACTCTGTGATTCCATGGTTCTATGATAAATGTTCCTGCCATGTGCCATAAAAATCTATGGCAAAGTTCTGAGTCCTTATCTACCTGGGCAGCAGATGTGTTCATGGAAGGTGGAGCTATTTCCTTCTGGAAAGGGAACTGTAGCTCAGTTTTTGAGGCTCCTCTTTTGGTTGGGTGAGGCAGGGGATTTGTTGGTTTTCCCATCTTTTAGAGCCGAGCTCCTTCAGCAGTGTCCTCACGTGCACTCTCCCAGTGATGGACACGTTCACAACTGGAGAAACTTCAGACAAGTGCTTGATATATTTAGCTCCCTTTTCTGCTTGAAATTTATACAAGAGCTCCAACTATAATCAGAATATCTGTCATCCACAGCTTATCTGCTGACTTAAAATTGCTTGTAAATCATCCAGCTTGCATCTTGGGCTTTGCAATTTCCTTATTGCTCTGTGTCTAAATAGATCTGAAATTCCCTAGCATTGTCCTCAAGTGTTTGGGATTAGGAAGTGGGAAGATAATGATGGCTCTCCATCTCACAGGTGGGCAGCTGGGGCAGAGGAGCTGTTTGGAAGTTGTGTTTTGTAGGGCTGAGCCCCTTCTCCCTTAGGAACCACAGACCCAGCCTCCAAACCATGCTTCCTCTCACGAGCTATTTATAAAAAGTGGCTTTTATGCTGCGGGAACTACAGCAGATTTTTCTGCTTCCCCAACTGGGTGAAACTGAAACCCACAGAAACAAAAAAAAAGAAAATCCAGATTGCCCAAGCCTGCTGCAGGGAGGTGAGCAGCTCCCCCAGCACCCAGACCCCCTCCCTTCTCCAAATGAAGCCTGTAGAGCAAAAACTTCTGCAAGCTGAAAAATTGCTTAATTGCCTCAAATTGATTCCATGGTTTTATTAAGATATTTTCCCAGCTCTATTATGGTTAATTATTTGTATTACAGTAGACTCTGAGGCCCCAAGCAGAGATCAGGGCCCCATTGTGCTAAATAGTGTACAAGCACTTAATAACAGAATCATTCCTTGCCCCGGATAGCTTGCAATTACGTGGGGAGCTGCAGTGGAAACACACCACAGCTCATGTGAACACCTTTCAGGAGAGGTTAACGTGGATTTTGGAAGCCAGGAGGGTCCCTCACTGGAGCCTGTGCACCCCACTCTTCCTGCTGAGCTCGGTGGGAAAACTTCGAGGGAGAATCCTGATGTTCAACCAGAGGATGAACGCCCCGCCTGGCTTAATGCTTTGTGAGGGGAATAAAGAGGAAAGAAAAGCGGGGAAAACTGAACAGGTTCCTGTGCTGTTTTCCCCTTCACCTTTGGTTCGTGCTCAGAGTCTGGGCTGTGGGAGGTTGATGAGGGAGCTTGTTATCCTGGGGATTTCCAGCCTCGTCTTGCAGAGGCAAAGCTTTCCTCTGCTTAGGTGGATGCTAAGGTGAGCACCAGCCATGCTGGGACCCTGTTTCCTCCTGTCCTGAGAGAGGAAGTGGAGCAAAAACACAGAAGAGGAAGCCTGTGTGTCTCCTTCTCCCTCCTCCCACCCCACCCCACCCCACTGCCAAGTCTCCGTGGCTGCATCTCATCTGTGCGTGGGAGATCTCATCTATGGAGGGGTCAGCACTGGGGGAGCTTTTCCACACCTTCAAGCGACTGGGGAGAGTTCTGGGACCTCGAAGCCTTGCTGGAGATGATGTTTTGGGGCTGGGAGTGTGACAGGTTTGGGGTGAATGGACAGCTGGGGATTCAAGAGAGGGTGTTGCTTGTACCCCAGGTGCTGCTGAGCTCCGGGTGACCCTCAGGGGCTGCACATCTCTGCTTCGCCCACCTCTCCCCAGGGCTGGGAGGATGTGAAAGGCAGCAGCCCCAAACCAGGGGAAAATCCAATTGTTTCCAAGCAGTAAGCTCAGGACTCAAGCGGAGCAGGAACCTCTGGAGATAACGCCGTGTCTCTGTGTGTGTGTGAGTGCCTGTGTGTAAAACAGCCTCGCCGAATCCCCCAGCTTTAGCAGGGCTTTGAAAAAGATCTGGGTGGTGATTCAAAATCCAGGTTATGACCTGTGACCTTTGGATGAGAAATTGTTGCCATTTAGGATGTGTTAGGAGGTCCATCCTTTTCATCAAATGCGTGTTTCTTCTTGCTGCTGGAGGCAATCACACCGGTATATCATTAACTCGCAGAAAAGGAGGCTGTAAAAGAAGTTGATGGGGGACCTTAGCCCACACCCTGCTGGGGTCTGCTCGGAGCACAATATCCCAGCGACCATGAGATTAAGCTAAAGAGAAAAGTGAAAATGCTTTTCACGATTCACACGCCCTTTAGATTGTTTTATTAAACCATTTGAATAGGGATTTCCCTTTCGGCCGACAACGGGGCCCGGCCAATGCATAGTTCTAGGTTGCTATGACTTAGTTGGTGCTGGCTAATCACAAGTGAGGGCAAATTTCATATAAAATATCTCGGGCCATTGTCAACCTAATGCGGCGTGACAGTGCCAGCACAAAGGGGGATTCATTCACCCCAGCAGGTAATAAGGACGATTTGCCATACCAACCAGGCAGTCTCGAGGGGGGCTGTCAAATACGATCAGAGCAGCGAAATGGAGCCTCACATTCCATTCTCAGGTGGGCGAAGGCGATCCTTTTGTTCAACCGTGTTGCTTCTGATAACAGAATACAATTATATTCCTTTGTTTTATTTTTTTTTTTTGACTTCCCTGTATCCTACTGACCGTTGTGGCTGTTTTTTCTAGCAGACTTTGGGGCTTGCCTTCTTTTTCTTGCCTTATTTTTTTTTTTTTCCCAAGGCCAGGAGGGACCCCAATGGTCCTTTAACCTGGAAGGTGCCCCAGAGAATTTCACCCCAGTCCTTCCCCGCTCCTTTTCCACCTTCCTCTTTCATTAAGGACTCTGTCCTGCCACAATGAGCGCCCTGTACCTCTGCTAATCACCCCCCGATTGGCACACAGCTTTCTTTTGTCCAGAGCCTCCCAGGGATGTTGGGGAGACGAGGGCTCGGGGTAATTCGGGGCAGATCCATGAGACTGTGCTGCTCCAGGATGATGGAATATTCAGGAGAAGGCATTTATGGGATCGGCAGGAGGATCAGAGTGTTTCACACACGACCAAGCCAACAGATCAAACATTAAGCGGGGTAGGTAGGGAGACACACAGGGCAATGATTAGATCAGGAGAGAGATAGGGCAATAGAGAGAGAGATTAGGGGGTGTTTGATTCCCAGGTATCAGACTCGGGTTACTGACACCAGACCATCCTGCTGATTTGCCCACCTTGGGGGTCTGGTTACCTGCGAGCTCACCTGGGGTTGTTTTGACAGTCGCTAATTAACTGGATTAATTAACAGGAGCATTCCAACCTTCAACCCACCCTCAGCTCAGGTTCACATGGGCACTCAGAGGGCAGCAGGAGCACCAGCCCTGCTCCCAGGGCACAAGGCTTGAAGCTTGCCCTGGTGTCTGGCGATCTGGCTCTACCTGTCTCAGGCACAGCCTGAAAGGTTTGGAAGTGCCAGAAAGGTTTGGAAGTGCCAGAAAGGTTTGGAAGTTTGAGCACCATGCTGGAGGTTGTGGCTCTGTTGTGCTCCAGTGCAACGATAACCGTGTGCAACCAGCAGAGAGAAAGTGGAAAGAAAAAGAATGAGAATGAGCAAAGAACCCCATCATTCAGATGTTACAGGGAAACTTGGCCTTCAGGATTTTACAAGCTGTGCTAATCCAGCCTCCTTCAATCCAACATTCCCTCTTATCTGTATCACCTTCATGTTCCCTGGCAGGAATTGCCCATTTAATAATTTCCCTCCAATGAGCTGAATCACAGCTAATCTGATCAAATGTCTTTTTAGGGCCTTTCATCTTCCCAGGGATGTGTTGACACTAGCACAGCTGGTTCAGAGGAAACAAGAACTCAATCAGAACTCCGTTCAAAACACAGATGGAACCCAAACCTAACCTTTTCTTTAAGATATGCAAAAGTGTGGTTAACTTCTTGTTATTATGCATTTGCATAAGTCTTTGCATTTAGGGGCCTGGTTTTTAAGTGGTTAATAAAGCCAAGCAAACCCTGGAGCTGGATTTTGATGAGAAACTGTGCAGAATCAGATGGGCACGGAGCTGGCAGGGCTCTCTGAGAGGGACAGGCTGTGGTGTCACACAGAGCCATGGGGCAGCTCCTGGTTGGCATCACGTGCTGTGCTGTGGGTGCTGCATTTCTCCCAGAGCTGCAGCTGCCCTTGGAGCCGCCCTCATCCCATTCCAGGGGAAGCCTTGATTTCCTGCAGCCCCCAAGTACTGCTGTTGTGGCAGAGTGAGCTTCCCTAGGTTTGGAGATAAACCCACGTGGGAATGCTGCTGAAGAGGAGGGGATGTGACACAAGCCTACACGCCAAGAAACAGCAGCAGGAGCTTGGGTTTCTCTGGTGAAAGGCTCCAGATCTTTCAGGCCAGTCTGTAGAACTGCCTGGAGACTGGAGCTGTGGACTCCCCATCCCTGGGAATGCTCAAGCCTGGGCTGGATGGGGCTCTGAGTAACCTGGGATAGTGGAAGTTGTCCCTGCCCATGGCAGGGAGTTGGAATGAGAGGATCTTAAAGTCCCTTCCCTTCCAAACCAATCTGTGATTCTCTGATTCTCTGATTGCAGTCTTAGAAAGAGATCTTTGAGGAATGCAATTAGTGATCCTTCAGCATCCAAGGGATCCCAGGCAGCCATTCAGGCTCTGCTCCTGTTCAAAGGTTCCCAGGTAATGAAGGTCTTCAGGATAAGATTGATGGGGATTTATATAACTCTGGACACACCTTAGTGCAACACAGAGCTGCTCTGGAACATCCTGGAGCTGCTGCCAGGACCTGTAACCAGATGAAGCACTGGTTAGAAAGTCCCCATGTTGTATAATAATGGAATAGCTTGGGTTGGAAGGGACATTTAAAGGTCCTCTGCTCCCATCCTTTTGCAATGAGGTGACCACAGCTCAGCCCAGAGGCAGCTCGAGGTGCTGAGGTTCTCCTGGAAGGCCCCATGGATAAACAGTGATCCCAGCATCAGCATCTCCATACTCGCGGGGTAATAAGGTATTATCCCATACTAGTGGGGTAATAAGGCATCGTGCAGCATGGGCTGAGGAAAAAAATTCTGTCTTTTGCCCCTCCCCTGTGGAATGCTGCAGGTTAAAATGCCCAGAGCTCAGGCTGGACAGTGTAAGATGAACTTTCTGCCCATTGCTTTGCAAATGGGGAAACTGAGGCAGTGTTTTGGGGTCACCCGTGTCCAGAGAGGCCCTTTGTGCAGCACGTGAATCCTCCTGGGTGAGGCAGCCACCAGGCTCTGACCTTCCCAAAGCCTCTGGAGCCTTCTCAGAGGAACCACAAGGGCTCCCCTGGCCCATGCTGCTGCAGTAGAGCAGGAAATCAGAGTCAGGGCACACCAAGGAAAGAAACAAGAGCTTTAAAGATCTCAGAATCTTGGGGTCTCTTCCTTAAGCTTTCACTTAGGGAAGTATTTCCCAGCATAACCAGAGTGAGAAATGCTCACGCTGTAGAATTTGGGAATGTGCTCTGTGGAATGGATCTCCCTCCCACCAGGAAGCCTGACTTGTCCCCTCCTTTTACAGTCCCTGTGCTGAGCACACCCGAGGCCACAACATCCATCTTAAGGGGTGGAAACCAAAGAGCAAGTGTGGGACAAGGACCCACTTTTAAAGAGTAAGGGGGTAATTGGGGGAGATGCCAGGTGTGAGGTGCTGCAGGAGACCAACACTGCAGATGGTGAGGATGGGTCAAGGCAAATGGGAACACTGGAAACCGGGATCTTTCCAGAGGGATGATGGAAGCTGGAGGCTGAGCCAGACTTATGTAAAACCTTTCAGTTGCTTTGGGATCCTTTCTTGCTACAATCGAGAGGAATGTGGGGAAACTGAAGCTCACCTGCCTCTGAGGCTGCCAGAGCCAATATTTGGTTTCCAACGTTCCCAGTATTTTCCCCTCGAGCACTGACAGGGTCCCAGCAGCTGTGACACCTCTGTGATCCTCCTCCTCCTCTTCCTCCTCCTCCCCTGTGATGGGAACAACGCTTGTTCCCCTCCAGCACTTGGGCACTGTCTGTGGATGGATCTGTCAGCCAGCATGTGCCAAGGAGTTCCCTGTTCTCTGACTTGCCTTGGTGCTGGGCCAATATTTAATAGTTCTGATTGGCAAATGATTTCCTGCTTGGTGATCATTCCAAAAAAAAAAAAAAAAAAAAGGCTTTTCAAATTTTTTTCTTTTCCTCCACCTTCACTCCTTTCCCTGGGGAGAAATATGTCCTGTGAAAATGTGAACCTTCATTTCTTAAAATGGTTTAGGTTGGAAGAGACCTTCAAAATTCATCTGGCCCAACTCCCCTGCAGTGAGCAGGGACACCATTCCAATAGATCAGGTTGCTCAAAACCCCACCTAATTTCACCTTGGCTGCTTCCAGGGATGAGGGATCCACCACCTCTTTGGACAGCCTGTTCCAGTGCTTCACCACCCTCATCATAAAAAAATCATAAAAATCCATAAAAAGATGTCTGGATCCACATCTTTTTAGTTTAAAACCATTGCCCCTATTTTAGTTCAACAGGCCCTATTGAGAAGACTCTCCCCAACTTTCTCTCCCAGAGAACATTGTAAGATGGGGGACATCATCCCCATGCTCTGCACTCCCAATTTTTGGCTTTCAGGGACCTGCTGGTCAGCAGGTTTAGCAGAGCCCAGCTGTGCTGAGGGGCTGGAGTATCCTCTGCTGGAATCTGGGACAGGCTGGGCTGTGCTGCCCCTCCTGCACGTGGATTTCAGGGCCAGCAGGCAATGCCATTTGTGTTGGTATAAGCCAGCAGTGATGTCTCCGTGTGCTCTTGCAAATCCTGGGGGCTCTGACTCACCAGCCCCACTGGATTTCACTGCTGCTGTTCTGAAAGCAGCTGTGCCTGCAAGGCTGTCAGAACCTAAAGAAACTCCTTCTCCCAGGGGCCACCAGCTACTCCACAACCGAGCATATTTGGTATTAATCTTTTCTGGAGTTCTTCCTTTTCATCCGAAGTGATGCAGTGTGAGCTTTCATTCAAACCCTTCACAGAAATGTTTGTGGGTGACCTCCCCACATTGGAATGGCACAGGAATGGCACAGCTCTGCTCCCACCTCCAGGGAAGGTGTCTCCCTTGGTGGAGTTAAGGAGAGTACAGTGTGCTGGGAGCTGCTGGGTGGTGACCTTTGTACTGCAGTCAAAACCCAAATTCACCTCACCTCACTCAAAGGCTGGGCTTCCAAAGCTCTTAATGAATTCCTCACCACCTTTTTCCATTGGACAGCACCTTCCAATGCCTGTGATGCCAAAGGTGCAGGAAGGACCACAGGAACCAGGGAAAACTGAGCTAGGACAGGCCCCCAGTGTAAAAGGCTGGGTTGTGCTGCTCCAAATACCAGAAACACCAGGTTGTTCCCAGCTTTAGTTCTGATTTCTTAGTTCTTAGGGTTTATTTAGTTTATTTGATTGGGTTTTTTTCCCCTTTCAATCCAGAGTGTCAACTGTTGTGCAAATCCTAACTGACAGCTTTGGGTTTATATCCCCTCGAGCCAAGGAGGGAATTGAAACCCTTTCTCACTCCCTCCTGTACTTAGGGAGTCTGCCCTACCAGAAAAATGTTGGAAAGCCTTTGCACCTTCCATCCTTCAAAGATGGGTGTCTCAAGTAGCTGGAGCTAGAAGTACCTTTCTGTAGATTTTTAGCTTTGAAAAATGAATCTCAGAGAAACCAGCACGACTCCTCCCCCCACAGTCCTGCTAAACAGATAAACCATTTCCTCTGTTTCACTCCACTTTTAGCAAAATGCCTCTCCCAAGGGCACTCCAGAAGTCTGTGGTGTCAGAAATAAAGGGCTCACAGCCACACCTTTCCAATGTCTTTCCAATCATGGAACAAGGAGAAGAATCCTCTCCTCAAGAGCAGACTTGGCTGGGATTTCTTTCCTTCATTGTCTGGGACAATTCTATTCTTTTCCATGCTGTTTATACATTATCCAGCTCAAAAGGCACTAAGTCAGTGCTTCACTCCAAGGACTGTGTTTCAAAAAAGAAATATTGAGAGTGTCAGGAATGGGGACAGCAGGGCTCAGTGTTACAGTACAGATGTGGTAAAAAGGAATTTTCAGAGCAGATTAAACCATTATATTCACTTACTGCATCACCACAGTCCATCTTGTCACCTATCTGGGATACCTACCTGGTATTAATCATTTATTTATGATTAATTGATTATAAATGACCTGGGGTTAATAATTTCATCATTCAGGGAAAGATTCAGGGAAAATAAGTCACTGTCTGAGCAGAGGAACGCAGGAGAGCAGTTTCTATGTGTTGGACAGCTGAGATAATTATGCAGTTATTCATTTGCCTTCCTCATCCTGCAATCTGAGAACCCTCCTGCTTGGCTCCAGTTCCTTCTGCCTACAATTCTGAAGACATCACTGCATTTAGCATTGCAGGCTCCTGGGGAGATAAGCAAGGGTTGTCCTCAGGTGTACAGATAAGGAAGCAGAAGCACAGAGTGACCAAAGGATTTGCCCTAAGTCACATTAAAAAAGCCCTGTCACAGCAGGAAAGCAAATCTTAGGTCACATCATCCTCAGGCCTCTGGATTATCAAAATTAAACTACTCAGCCAAGTGTTTCTGCATCTCAAGGTGGGTTTGGTGCTGGCACAAGTGGTGAGAGAGGTTCTGCATGGGATATTCAGGGGACATTTGGTTTCTCAGATTTCAGTCTGGGCTTCTTAGGAAATCTTTTCCAGAAGGGACCAGTGACTTGGAGACCTCTGCTTCAGGGGACACCCCTAAAGGCCCTCTCTGAGCCTCAACACTTTTTTACTGATATTCAACCCCCTCAGAATGGAGAGGGAATTGTGGAGAAGCACCAGGCAACCAAGTCTCTGGGCCCTGCAGGGAAACTCAGGGACGGGCAGGAATTAAACGAGCTGAGGCCAGAGCTTTGGTGACCAAAAGGAAGTGGTGAAAAGGTTCTGAAGTCAACATCCCCCTGAGATATTGGTCCCTGCTAACCTCCTCCTGCCAGGTGACTTCCCAGAAACTCTTCTCAAGCGCCAAGGAGCTGCTCTTGCCACCAGAACCACCCAGACAGGAATGAGGAGACCCGACAAACACCCGGCACTTTCCCGCTATCCTCCCGAATCTCTTGCATTTTTATATGGCACCTTAATAACCCCTCATTTCCATTACAAGTGCGTGCTTTCCTTCTGCTTATCTCCATCTCCATGCGCTCCTTCTCCATTCCTGCATCCCGGGGAGCTGTTGGGGGCTCGGGAGGTGGCAGGACGTGATTCACACCGTGGCACGGCTCCATCTGCGTCAACATCGAACCCGCTGCCCCAAGTTAGGGGTAGGAGATGTCGAAGCCAGTGCCCTAATTTCGTGGAGTCATTGAGAGATCGGCAGCGACTTTCCCAAGAGACAAACTCCTCACCTGAGTGCCCCGGGGCCAGATCTCGGCTCCTTTTGCCCTGCCCGCCTGCATTCCCCAGGGAGTTACCATCAGATGCAACTCGACTTGCTTCCTGTTGTGTGCTCTTCAGTGGTGGCTGCATTTCAAAAGCTGGGGGGGATTGTGTCCTAGCCAGGCTGTAAAAGGCACTGAGCGCTTTCTGGGAAGAGAAGGGGTCGCTGTAATTGGTGCTACTTCAGGTAAATCCCATCAAGGCCCTCCTGGCTTTCAACAGGGGCTGAAAACCGTGGAGAGTTTAGGTGATGGACCTGAGATTTAGGATTTGGTCTCTACAGTCAAAACTGTGTGTCTGGGACTGTTTGTTTGGCTGTGGCCGAGTTCTGGCACACATGGGAATTCTCCAGGCTGTGCTGCCTGAAGCTCCCTGGGGTTTGGTGACTTCTACACCTGGACAGAATCATTGGATCATAGAATCCCTAAGGTTGGAAAAGACCAACAAGGTCACTGAACCCAAACATGAACCCAGCACTGCCACATCCACTGGTATCCCGAGTTCCTAAGTGCCATATCCTCTTAAATCCCTCCAGGTGACTCCACCACTGCCCTGGGCAGCTGTGTCAGTGCCTGACAACCCTTCCAGGGAAGAAATTTTCCCTAATATCCAACCTAGATATCCAAATTTCCCTAATATCCAATCCTTGACACAACTTGAGGCTGTTCCCTCTCCTCCTGTCCCTGTTCCCTGGGAGCAGACTCTGACCCAGACCCCGGCTGTCCCCTCCTGTCAGGAGCTGTGCAGAGCCACAAGGTCCCCCCTGAGCCTCCTTTGCTCCAGGCTGAGCCCCTTCCCAGCTCCTTCAGTTGCTCCAGACCATTCCCAGCTCCATTCCCTTCCCTGGACACGCTCCAGCCCCTCAATGTCTTTCCTGTAGTGGGGAATGCACCGGGAATGCTCTGTGCTGAGCAGATGGCTCCTGCTGAATCCAAGCTGGGATCCACAAACCATGGACTGCCAAGCCAAGGCCACCCCTCTCATACCCACGCAGGGGACGTTTTCCTGCACAAACACCATGGCTGTAGGCATTTTCTTTCTGGTCCAAGCTTGGCAATGCATGGGCGGTCTCCACGAGGTTTGCAAACATCAGCACCCACAGCACCTTCCCAACATGCCAAAGGCCTGGATCAGATCTCTCCTGAGCAGAGGAAAGGGTGATTCCCAAGAGGTGAGAGCTGACCTACCCAAGGAACGTGCTTTAGTCACAGTCAGGAAAGCACATCACCTTTGTCACTAAGCTGGAGATACCTGGATTTGGTGGCTGGCCCACCTGGTGGGTCAGGAATTCTCTGTATGGTGGCACTCTAGGAGCTGCAGTGGAGTTCCTTGGGGGTTGGTGTTGGGGCTGGCACTGTTTGTTGGTGCCATGGACAGTGGGATCCAGGGCACCCTCAGGAAGTTTGCTGATGGCACCAGCCTGAGTGGTGCAGTCACAGGCTGGAGGGAGGGGATGCATCCAGAGGGAGATGGGCAGGCTGGAGATGTGGACCTGTGCAAACCTCATGGAGCTCACCAAGGCCAAGAGCAAGGTCCTGCACAAGGGTCAGGCCAACCCCAATCCCAAACACAGGCTGGGTGGAGGATGGGGTCGAAGCAGCCCTGAGTAGAAAAACTGGGAATGTTGGAACTACATGACCTTTAAGGACCTTCCAATCCCACCATTCTGTGATTTTATGGAAAGGTTTCAGGATTGGCTGGACCACACTGGGAGGATGTGGGAGGTGTGTGAGCCTTTCTCTGGCCAGACACTGCATCCTCCACCTCATCTCACTGGCTTTTGTGAGAAGCCTTTGGTTCTTCAGAGACTCCAGGGCTGGTCAAAAATGTCATTGGAGACCTCTTATGAAGCTCTCCACCCCCAAAATTTGGTTTCTGGATCCCACCTGGGCTTAGGCAAGCGCAAGATCTGAGTCCCCATTCCTGCTTGAACAGAACTCTCCTGTTCAAGCTCAAAGCTGAGCTTTCACAGTCAAGAACTGCATGCTCATCATTTGCAGGATGCTGGGATCGTCCAGGCTGGACAGATGCTGAACAAGGGTTTTCCAAAATCACACCGGAGACCTGAGGGCTCCTGCCATTCCCTTTTTTTTTTTTTTTTGGTTATAGCCCTCAGTGACTTAATAACCTCCCCAAGTGCCCCGACAAACATGTTCCAGGACATTGCTCATCCCTTCAGCCTGTAAGTTCATGCACGTTATGGGATTTGCATATTGTTGTATTTGGTAGCCTTCCCAAAGCAAAGCTGGAGTTCTTGCTTAAGCTTCCAACCCAGCTCAGGCTGCTTCACAGTTGGGATTGCTCCCCAAAAACATGTTGACATTTTGGCTTGCTGCATTAAACTCTCTTCACATTAGTAAAGCCTGGGAGCATCTGGAAGGCAAAGATTAAGCCAAAATGCCCAGGGAAAAACTCAGATCAGCAAAATATGTCCCAGAGAAGGTTTGAGTGGTTTTTGAGTAGTCAGCTGAAGCAAATCTCAGTAGAAGCTTTGGTGAAGCTGCTTCATCTGAAAATGTGACCTTGTGCCTTTATGGACCCATTCACATTACAATGTCCCAGTGGAATCATCTGAAAAGAGTCAGAAACAACACGATTTCAAGGATAACTGGTCTATAAGCATGAGGTGAGTGGGGAATAATACAGAATGTTAAGGGAGGCTGGTTATCAGAATTATTCTGTCTGCTTAGAATTGTCTCAAGGTTTTGAGAACAGCCCTGTTCAAGGTAGAAATCTCATTTTACTACAGCCAAAAACAGTGGTGTTTTCTGAGGCATGGTGTTGAACTGCAGGGTTGTTTCTTGTGAGTGAAGAAATCAAAACTGAGGAGAAAGGGAAATAAAAATTGATATCTTGCGGCATTCCCCACTTTCAAAGCAGCTTGAAAAGTTTGGTTTTCATTTTGGCACAGTGTGCAAAAAGCACAGGAAAGCCTTCCCTGCTCCCCTTCCCTGCCCAGCTGTCCCTGGGATGGAAGGCTGTGGTGGAAGCTCTCCACAAAGACTAAAACTCCTCAGTCCTTAACCACGACATCTTTTGGCTGATCCCACCCTCCAGCCTGAGGCAATGGGCACTAAAGGAAAGCTCATTACCAGTCCCCTTGGCAGGGACCTCAAATGGGCAAGTGAGAAAAACTTGGGGCAGGTGCAAGGTGCACCTTGAGCACTGTCACTGAGTGAGAGCCTCGGGGGGAAAGGGATGGAGGGTGGGGACATGTCCTGAGGATGGAGAATGTGCCCATCCTGGTGTTTTCCTGCCTTCCAGCCACCAGCACCTCTCCCTGTCAAGGAAGAGGAGCTTTACGTGGTGCTTGTCCCACCACAAGGTAAAGCATGAGGAAGTTGTTAAGTGTAAACCTGCATTTTCCATTTTTTTGGGAGCACGCCCAAATTCTGCGTGTCTGAAGCAAAGCCCACGGCTCAGGGTCTGGTGCATTGACTGCACAGTACCATACAGAATATTCCATGTGCCCCCTGAAATCCAGGTGTGCACAGCATCCTGTGGTGCCATGGGCTATCCAAAGACCTGAGGATGACCCCAGTCAGAACTTTTTGACTGACCTCAGTGGCCTTGGATCAAGCCTGGTCCTGTCTGCACAGGAGCTCATTTCCTAGAGAAAGAAAACGTCCTTGGAGTAGGTCCAAGCCAGACCACAGGGAAAGGGAGGATTTCCTGGCCTTCTGCCATGCCTTCCAGAGAAGATGCTCACAGCACTGGTCAAATCCATCCTTTCTCTGGCCCTTACTCACTGCCTTCTCTCTTCCACAGCCACCCGGGAGTCGGCCTTTGTCCACGCCATCGCCTCTGCCGGGGTGGCTTTCGCCGTGACCAGATCCTGCGCCGAGGGCTCGGCCAACATCTGCGGGTGTGACACTCGCCACAAGGGCTCTCCTGGGGAGGGCTGGAAGTGGGGGGGCTGCAGTGAGGACGTGGAGTTCGGGAGCATGGTGTCCCGGGAGTTCGCAGATGCCCGGGAGAACCGGCCCGACGCGCGCTCGGCCATGAACAGGCACAACAACGAAGCTGGAAGGACCGTAAGGACATCTAAGTTTCACCTTTCCTGTTGTTGTTTTCTTACCTGATATAATCACAGAATGACCAGGTTGGAAGAGATCTCCAGGGTCATCGAGTCCAACCCAGCCCTAACACCCCAACTAGACTACAGCAAATGGTGGGAGCGAATTGAGGGGACTTAAAAGTCCTAAATCTGGGCAGATTTACATCACAAAATGGTGATATCTGTCCTGTGATAGTTCTAGATTGACCTGCCTGATGTGTGAAAGCTCCACATAAATTCACCCACACAGATGTAAACGCCTGCCTCAGAGTCAGCTGTCCATCTTTTATAGAGGATGGATCAAGGCAGGTTTAGGATGGGATTTCATCCCATGTTATGGTGATATCTACCTCCAGAAGTTGTGGACGCCCCATTCCTGGAAGTATCCAAGGCCAGGTTGGACAGGTCTTGGAGCAACCTGGTCTAGTGGAAAGTGTCCCTGCCCATTCCAGAGTGGTTGGAACTGAACGATTTTTAAGGTCCCTTCCAACCCAAATCATTCTGTGATTCCATGATTAGAGTTATTAACTCAGTTATTAATGTCCTAATTCTGTCTGTTTCCTTCCATTGACTGTGGGGCACCTGAAGTTTGAGTGCAATTGTCCATTTTCCTTTTTTGCAGCCTTGAGGGAGCAGAAGAGCAGGAGAGCTTTCCCCACAACTCATCTTCTCAACCCTGTTCTATTTCCCAGGAAACATTTAAACAGAATTAGAGGCAATATGACTCTGGTACCTCCTGATTAAACTTAGATCAGACCCTGAAGCTGTTTTTACTTCAAACAATCCTGGAACAAAATCATTTGGGGAAAAGAAAGCACAAAATCTGCCTTATGCACAATGAATCTTTTCCCTTGGTAGTATTATTCCAAAAGGGGGATATTCTTTATTTTTTCATCTCAAGAATAGCCCATAAATGCCAGGAGAATGTAATTTGTGGGAAACAATTTGTAGAAGTGAACCACAAAGCCCTTTCTAACAGAGATTATGCCACAGCTTCACTGAGGTAACAGAGAACAGGTTCATGTGGTCTTGTCCCTTCACCAGGAGATCTTGCACATATCCAGGAGGAATTTTGTGCAGTGAGCTGTAGCAAAGCCACCACAGGTGCTTTGTGCTTTGCTGGGACACCTGTCCTCAGGCAGGGTGGGGTTTCTTGAGAGCTCCTGAAGTGAATACTGTGAATTCCCAGTGGTGTTATCCCACCTCACACCACAGCAGAGCTGTTGGAATAAAACTTCTGAAAGGGAAATACCACCAGAAACCAAAATTGTCTGCAGTGTAGATGACCACAAGCAATAATGTGGTTTCCTCCAGCTCTGGCCTAAATTATCCCAGGAACCCCAGGGATGGGGCAGTGCTGGTGGCAGTTACTGGGATACACAGTGGGAAAAAGAGGGCTGGGGACAAATTGTGTAGGGTGGAAAGGAGGGATTTCCTTTAAAGTGAGAATTTACTTTAAAGTGATAATCCTTGGAAAGAATCAAACAAACATCCCTGTGATCACAGGCCTGCAGAGGTCTTTTTACTCTCAGTCTTGTTCTTTGACTCTGAGATCTTCTAGGACATTTTACAGGTGTCAGAGATTAGAGAGCAGATGTCACACCGTTGATGCCTTAGGTTTTAGTTTTTATATTTTCACATTCTGTGCTGTTTCAGTGGGTGGTTCTGGGGTTCACATTCAGCGTTGCTGAGCTCCCTTCACACAGCAGGGACACAA
>JAWWMU010000106.1:2048083-2058684 GCA_035048155.1 Cinnycerthia olivascens
ATCCCTGCTTCATCCTCTGGCTCTGGCTGCTCTCTGCTCCAGGGCAGCCCCTGAGGCATCACCATGACCTGAAATCCCACTATTTTAGGAAACACTCGTGTTTTCTTCCAGGCCTCCATACTCGAGCGTTTCCAGCTAAACCTGAGCCATGGGCAATGTTTCATATTAGTTCCCATAGGAACTCCAACCCCACTGCTCTGCCAGGAGTTTTGATTAAGTTCAGCGTGATTACACGAACCAAACCTCCTGTGGTTCTCTCTCATCACTAATTACAACCTGCTTTGCGGCGGGTGATGCTCCGTAAATAACACAGGAAAGCACCTGGTGAACACCAAGGTGCTGATTCATGGCAAATCTCTTGGACTCAGGCTGGCACTCGCCTGTTCACGTACCCAGAAATTTGCTGATCACTCTGAAAATGCAGATTATCGAGCTGTTGCATAAGGTTGTCTCCCACCTCAGAGTACTGGAGGACAACACCTCTGGTTATTTAAACTCATTTTATAAGAGGTAAAAGCAAGTAGCAAACATCTGGGATCAATAATCACCCTCCCGTTTATCCCAGGAAAGTGCTTTGTGTTGAAGCCTGAGCTTTGAAATCAAAAATTGAGGAATTTTTTTTTTTTTTTTCCTTTGGAGAGATTTTAGAAAAATCATAACCCTGGCTTTAAAATAAAAATAAAATCCTTTTCAATTTCTGACAGTAGCCATAGCAAGGCTTGAACCTTTTTTGCTTAAGTAAACACTAAACATAGGTAAAGAATGGAATTCTGTTCTAGATAGTCAGGACGTTTCATCTTCCTTTTATTTCTAACAGAATAGCTGCATTTTTCATTTAAATAGGCATTGTTTGAGTAGCTTTGTGTGTTCTTTACTTCTCTGCCCACACGTGTTTGAATTCTTTTCCTGGGTGGCAACACTGCAATATTGATAAGACAGAAGTTAATAAGCTCAGAAATCTCCTTGGGGAAAATTTTAGATAAATCCGTAAATGTGAGTTGGGAATAAGAACCAGTCACTGAAAACCATAAAGTAGAGAAGTTTTATGGCTTAGACCCAGCAGTGAGCAGGGCACCAACTGGTGGATAAGGGGGTTTGCATTTCCTTCAGGATATCAGGCATGAACTCAGCCCATCACCTTGGTATTTACAGCGCTGCAACCCTGCTTGGGTTATTCCTGGTCAATCGTGGGATAAAGGAGAGGTGAACCAGGCATGGAGTCCCAGCCTGTTTTAGCCCCAGATGCATTTGCCCTGTGTCCTGTTTGCCTCACCCTCACAACAAATACAAATATTGTTATATTTATACAACAATACAAATATATCTATGAAAGCATTCATAATTCCTTGGGAAATCACGGCGAAGCAGCAGAATGCCGTGAGTGTTTCGATTGCAGGTTAACACATCCCTTCTCCTTTGCCTTTCCTCTCTTTTGCAGTCTATCATTGAGCTCATGCACCTCAAGTGCAAGTGCCACGGGCTCTCGGGCAGCTGCGAGGTGAAGACCTGCTGGTGGTCCCAGCCAGACTTCAGGGTCATCGGCGACTACCTCAAGGACAAGTATGACAGCGCGTCGGAGATGGTGGTGGAAAAACACCGGGAATCCCGCGGCTGGGTCGAGACCCTCCGGCCCAAATACAACTTCTTCAAGGCCCCGACTGAGAAGGACCTGGTTTACTACGAGAACTCACCAAACTTTTGCGAGCCCAACCCCGAGACGGGCTCGTTTGGGACCCGCGACAGGATCTGCAACGTCACCTCCCATGGGATCGACGGCTGCGACCTCCTGTGCTGCGGCCGTGGGCACAACACGAGGACTGAGAAACGGAAAGAGAAGTGCCACTGTATCTTCCACTGGTGCTGCTACGTGCGCTGCCAGGAGTGCATACGAGTCTACGACGTCCACACGTGCAAATAAAGCGGGCAAAACCCTTCGCCGGGCTCCGAGTGGAGAAATGGATTTCGAGCCTACTTCCTCTGAGGTTGCAGACGTGAGAGAAGTCGACTTTTTTTGATATTAAAATAATAAAAACTGGACAATAAAATGAAATAAAATAAAAAGGCTAAAACTGGTTGGATAGAATAGGCCTAGTGACTTCTGGGCTATCCCGAGGTACATCTGGCAGTCACACAAGTTCTGCCCCCCCCAACGCCGATGCCTCCGGTGGGAGAGCAGCTTTTTCCACCAGCCCACAGCACCGAGCTGGAAGGAAGCAAAAGCATGGATTTGCTCTGCTCTCATCCACCTGAAGAGACTCGTGTGATTAAGTGCCCTTTGAAAGACTTGCATCTTCCTAAGCATCTCCTTTTCCCTCAGCCAGGCAGAGGCTGGGCTGAGCAGCAGCACTGAGCTTTCTGAGAGATCTCTCTGCAAAAATGGCCAGACTGTGTAATAGGAGCAACAGCAGCAAAAGAAATAAAAGCAGATAAATTAAGGATTTTTAAAATAAAGAATGTGACTACTTCTTTGCTTTTGCCTTGGAGCCAGAAAAGTCTACAAATACCTAACAGACCTGGAGAGTGGGCAAACTCTTGATGTGAACTTTTTAGCGTAGTAGCTTCTGCCAGATTTGACACAGGATTCCGTGACACCTGCAGAAAGGGAAGGCGGGAGAAGAAGAGGGAGAGAAAGAGAGAGAACTGCTGATGACTTCCTGTAAATGCCCTGTTGGCACACAGGGTGATGAGCACAGTACAGAAAAGTTCAGTGTCTTGTGTGTGAAGAGGACTCAGCGTGTGCATTGAGGAGGACACAGTCCCACAGCTGGGAATGCTGCTCCAGCTCTCCAGCCTGGGATGTGGCTCAGGCAGTGAGTCTTCCTTGGAAACAGGCAGTTGCAGGGAGTCTCCTGGGGCTGGACACTCACTCCTGAGCACAGGACATCCGTCTCCTCAGCACCCCAGGGAAAGGATGGGAAGGGAAAGTGTTCACCCTTCCCACCTCGCCGGGGAGTTCTGTCTCCAGCAGTGGAAAGTGCACTTAGTTCATCCACTCTCTGCACCTGATGCAGGCTTCCTGGGCTCTTGGCAACAGCCTGAGCCCACAGGTCTGTTGGGAACACGGATCTGGAGGACTCATTGTCACCCAAAAATTCACATGAGGGTGAAACAACCTGCTGTCACCACCACACCCCACAAGCTGGAGAAGTCTCAGACTCAAGCCAAACCTTGTTCCACATCTAAATCCTACAGTCATGCCCACCTATAAAAGTGGCACAGATTAAAATGGACAAAACTCAGAGGCTGAACCAGCCCAGAGTTTGGGTAAATTTGGACACAGAACTAAATCCCAGCCTTGCAGCGCTGACCCATCTCTGCTGCTCACCCCTGACCCCCCATCTCTGCAAGTTTGTTCTGCTTCCAGTTCCAGATCAGGATCACAGTTTACAGAAACAGGTCTCACCTCCTCCATGGGCATCAGGACTTCCTTCAGGGTATCAGGCATGAACCCAATCCATCACCTTGGTATTTAGAGCACTGTAACCCTGCTTGGGTTATTCCTGGTCAATACTGGGATAAATGAGGGGTGAACAAAGCTTGTTTTAGCCTCAGACACGCTTGCCCTGTGTCCTCTTTGCCTTACCCTGCTTTTGGGTTCCTATCCTGGAAAAAGGACAATGGTTTGGTGTTTCTTCTGTCTCTTCAGCACAGGAAGGGAAACAGGGCATGAGTTAATTCCCATTTCATGGCAATGTAATCATGGCTGCTGGCTGGTTCACTCCTGGAAATCTTTGTAGAGAAATCAGAGTGCTCCTCTCTGCGTGTCAGCCTTTTCCCAGGAACCAAAGGAGGGAGCACGCAGAAGAAGGGAACAAACAGAGCTTAATCCCATCAGAGAGAAAACAGGAGGAAGTGATGCCTCCGAGGGTTGGCTCTGAGTCACGGCGTCTCCTGGGACTACTCCTAGGCTGGTGCAGTTTGTGCATCACCCATTTGTCTCAGGGCTGTGCCCAAGGGCACAAACAAGATTTGCTTATTGATGGAGGCACATCTCTCAGTGCTTTGCAAAAAAAAAAAAAAAAAATGTAGCTGCAGTGAACTGAGTGCAGAAGAGAGAGGAGATCCAGAGAAGCAAAGAAAAATATGGGGAGAAAATCAATCTGTGATATCTGTCCGTGTAAACACTGCACCACACTGATGGCCACACACCAAGTGGAGAAGGCAACAGAACACTGAAAATTTAAATAAAGATCAGTTAATGGATGCATGACTGATTTTCATAGTGCAGTCTTGGAGAAAAGGAAAACTTAATCATGGGAAAGAGAGAAGGAAGGCACTGCAGGGGGAGATTGCACCTATAACCAGCATTCAAACACAATCTGTCAAGAGAGCAAATGCTCCAGAAAGCCACGGGTGAGGTGGAAAACATTGATAAATTGGAGAGGATGGGATAAGGGAAGATACATCTGATCTACTTAATATGATGCAGTGCAAGCAGCTGCAGTGAGAGATGTCAGACACGTCCTACCAGGAACTTCTGTCAATAAATGGTGAAAATTTAAACCATTGCAGGCCACAGTCCCTTCAATCCATTGACTTCAGTGGGGTCACACCCACAACTGGTTTTACCCTAAGATTTTTAAGCCAAGTGGTTTCAAACTCCTTCTTTTTATATTCCACCAGTGAAAAAATGGGTTGAAGGATTTGGCTTCCATGTATGGGAGCTGGAATCTGACCCCAGCCCATCCACAGCATGTTCACAATCCACCATTTCTGCTTTTGCACCAGAGCAAGCCCAGCACCACCAGCAGGTGAAACTTTTTGGGAAGAAGGGGGGGAAATAATTGAAACTGGGCATTTGCTGAGCAATTGCCTCTAGAGGTGAACAAATGTTGACTGCAACAGCAGGATTTATTTCATCTGGTCTAAGCTATTTATCTAATTTTCTGCTGGGATCAATGGCAAGAAACAAATCCAGGTGGTGATTCATTATACTTAGGATGGTACCTGAGTTATGTTTGGTTAAATGCCCTCTGGGTGTATCTCTGACTTCAGCTGCTGAGCTCAGAGTAGATGATGAGCTCGTCCATGGGTCCAGACTGATGATGTGGAGTCCACCATGAGTCAAGGAGGTGAAGCTACAAACCTGGTCATCATCTGAGATGAGCTGGAAGCTGTGCTCCTTCCCTCCAAGCTGGGGTCAGGCTTGAACCAGCCCAGTGGTTGGGGACTCCCTCCCTCCCCATTCAGGGGGTTTTTAATGAAGCCTGTGGGTGCTTGTTTGGGTTTTCCATGTAATTAATCATCTCTGGGGTGATACAATGTAAGGGGTTGAGCAGCTGCTACTAAAGTCAGTGAAAAGTTCCTGCGTGAATTCTGTTCATCACCCCAAGCACACCCAGGGTTCCAGTCCTGGGTCTGACTCTGCCCAAACCTGAGGGGGGAAAAGATCGTGTGAGGGGTCTGGGAGCCAGGCCTGGGCCTGACCTCGTGGTTTTGGAGAGGGGGCTTGGGCCATTGCTCACTGCTGCACAGGAATTTGGGAGGTGTCTTAGGGAAACTGAGATCCCTCTCCACTGCCTACACTGGGTGTCTGCACTGCACTGGTGAGAAAAACCTACTCAATAATGAATGAGGTGCCATCCTTCACCACAGGAGATGGTCCAAACACCACCCAGAGCTGCTTTCTGCCTCAGGCTCTCCTGTGAAAACAGTGGGACCTCACTTATGGAAGGGTCTTGGCAATTCACTCAATAATAAATACATCTGGTGACATATTATAGGTGCCCCACAATGTTCTGTTGGGGTCCAGATGTTGTTTCAAAGGCTCAAAACCCACACAAATCATAAACCTCGGCAGCCAGAGACTGCTGGGTGTCCAAAATTACCTGTGATGTCTTTGTGTAGGCAGTTGAATTGGGCACTTCCCTGGAAATGGTTTTCTGTCAAACCTTCTCTCCCACATTGATATAATGCTCCAGTTTATAATCAAAATAATCATTAATTTCCCACAAATGGGAGTTGGCCATCTTCACCTCCGTGCTCCCTGGTGTTCCCTTCAGAGTTCACTGGTGAGATTTGTCCTCAGGCAGGGAGTTTGTACCAGGGCTGTGTCTGGCAGGACTGGGGAAAAGGGACAAGATGTCACCCAACAGAGGAACAGATGTAAAAAATAAAAGTAACAAAGGACCATAATTCCATCCTCTCACATGCTGCTATCCAACCTCTCCTTTAGCTGAACAGATGGGTCAGATGGGCCCCATCAGTTCCACATCCAACTTATTAAAGATAGCGTGAAGGGTGAATTTGGCCTCATCTCTTTTCTTTCTATGAAAGAAATAGAAAGTTTAGGAGTTTGGTTGTTGTTTTGTTTTTTGTTTTTTTTTCCTTGGTTTGGTTTAATTTTAGAATTTGGGGGCTTCTCTTTCTCAGAGAAAATGAAAGTATGGAGAGGGAAGTGCATGACATTTTTGTTGCTTGACCCTGGTCTATCTCCCTCAGCTGGGTGTCGTGCCCAGCACTGACAGTCTTCCCCAAAGCATTTCCAAGTCTCCAGAATTGTTTCCACTCCTTGTGGGAAGCTTCATGGGCAGAACTAAAGCAGTCGGGATTTAATTTTTGGAGGGGATTGCAGAGGCAACCACACCACAAAATGCAACATGGCACAGAAATCCCTGAGTCAGTGCTGACCATGTCAGCCCTGCAGTGCTGTCCTCTAAGCTGAGCATTGCAGGTTTTCTGTATTAACAAACCTCAGAAAACAATTTCTTCTGCCTCTCAATCTCAAATATTTTTGGTGTTTTCATTGCATTCAGATATATTGCCATGGAAATGTCCATGGATTATGTTACAGTTGTTATGTGTGTTCATATTCTTATAATACCCCCATCCTTAAATTCATATATGAGAGAAAAACTGATCTTTGGACCACTTTTTTTTTAGCTGCAGAGGTTGGTTTCAGTGCTGAAAATCTGATGTTTGCTGTTGTTGGGGATATTCAGGGTTGCAGCACAAGCACTCTGCAGGAGCTGGGAGTTGTGAATCCAGTCCTAGGACCTGCACTATGGAAATTACTCCAGACTTCCCTTGATGCTTTAACAAAATCCATTTGAGAAGATGAAAACAGGGCCATGAAAGGCACCAAATCCAGCTGCCCTGCAGGTATCAGCCACTGCACCTGGCTCCACGGGCTGCCCACAGGGAAACAACTCCTGGCTCTTCCAGAGTCCTGCTCCAGGAGGAGTGCAGGGCAGGGATCACCCTGCTGGCAGTGGCAGAGTGAGGGGAGTGTTTGCTCAGATCTGTCAGTCCTGAACTCAAGCAGCTGCTGGGATGAGAAGATGTAGGAGAGTGTCAGATGATGGGAGAGAAGGAGGGCTGGGCAGGACAAGAGCTCATCTCTTCTTCATATCTATAATTTCCTGTTTTCTACCTCCCTCCAAGCTAAATCTTGGCTGTTTTAGTAGTGACCTTCTCATTTTGGGAGTGTCTCTTTTTTTTTAGATTTCCCCTCTCTCACTGGAAGCAGCCGTGGCATCTGGCTGAATTGTTTTATTCATGGCTTAACCCTTCCATCCTCCCATTTCCCATCTTCCATTCTGGTGTTTCCTGCTGATGTTGTCCAGTAAAATTCCTGATGTGCAGCTCCTTACCCACCAGCTCAGGTCTCTGTTAACAGCTGTGGGGTGCAGATTCCCCAGTTTGATGGGAAGTGGAACCTCCTCTGGGCTCCATTTTCAAAGAAGGGTTGTTTAATTCTCATTCCTGGCCCTCCCAGAATGTTCACGGGCTCGGGAAAGTCATCTGCTCCCACTTTGCTGCATTTTCCAGAGGGGTCTTTGGTGCACCTCCACCTTGGAGGAGGGGATTTTTCTCAAGCACGAACAAGAGGCCGGGAGCTGATCCCCAGGCAGTGGAACCTACAGTGGGATTTGGAATACAAAGTGAGATGCTTAAAGGCAGGCATCTACATGTGTGCTAGGTGCTTAAACTCCCATACAAACCAAATTATGGGCTCCATTTGCCTAAACTTAGCATTTAGGGCTGAACTAAATTATTGAAATAGGTGTCTAGAGCCATCTGGGATGCTCCAGGGTACCCCAGTGGCTCCTAAAAGCTGTTCTGGAAGAATGTGAGCTTCCCTTAAATCTCAGGGCATATCTGGCAGATCCATGCAGATGTTTCTCCATCAGAGATGGGTGTTTAGATGTCTGACTCCCATGCAGACACAGGCTTGTGGACATCCACAAGTGTGTTCCTTCACCCACGAGCAGGATCCAACTCCAGATTCTCCGAGGTGGAAAACTGTCCATGGTCTCAATCCTCACTTAAACCAACAAAAATCAGGTACAAGTGTCTCAAGGGGCTCAGAAGGTGACCCTATTCAGTAAAAACAATTATTTGAATCACTTTACTGCCTGGTTTGTCATGGCTTTGACCCCAAGGGAGTATCTCTGCTCTTCCTGTTGAGGAGCACAAAATGGAAATGGACAGGTCCCACTAAATCATCCACGGGCAGAATCCTGCCCTTAGGTGAACACTACCCAGATAGAGAAAGTTCATGGAGCCACAAGGGTCTTTTCCACATGATATCCTCTTCTGTCTCTGTAGACCTTTTCTTTCACATGCTCTGCACACCAAGGGAGGTGCTGAACAGCCCTGCAAGGAAGAGGGGAAGTGTGAGGGGAAGCTTTCCCCGTTTCCCTTTCTTTTCCATGTTTCTTCTTATTATTTATTAGTATTTATTTATTTCTCTCCACTCATCCCACTCCACCAAAAATCCTGGAGGCAGGTCTGCTACAGACACAGGCTGAGCAAGCAGCTGAATGTCATCCACGGTTCCATGGTTCTGAGGGATGGCACCATCGTGTCAAAGCTCCTTCCCAATATTTGCCACCTGCTGCTACCCCTTGGAAAGCACAAGAGGTCTGAGCCTTTTCAAGCCAGCCTCCCAAAAACTCCACAAGGCTTCTGTACAGATAAAATTCTCCTGAGTCTCTGGTGTAGCCCTGGCTGTCCCACTGCCCCTGTCCCCAGCTGATGGCAGCTCAGCCCTCACCTCTTCACCCCCGTGGGGACCCACTCCACCAACCCCTTGTGGAGTCACTTTCTGTCAGTCCCAGGACCCAACCTGCCCAAACAAGACCTGTCACAGCTTTGGACTCTCTGACGAGCCCACCAGCAGCGTGGAAGACATAAAACAACAAACCTGTAGCACCCCAGGGGATTCCCCCACGGTACAAAACATGCTTGTCCAGCAGTCAAGGACAAGTATCTTCTTGTGAGTGGGTTTTTTTCACCGTGGCTTTCCCTTCCCACAGACTGTCTGCCTGATTACATCGCCTCCTTCAAAGCCCCATCACTGTCTGTAACCCCTGCCCTCACCCCACCCGAGCACCCCCGTGTACAGATTGCATGTATGATACCACCTGAAATTCCAAAGCTATTGTACAAAGTAGAATTGTCACCTTTTGTTTTTTTCTCTCAGTATTTTGTTAAGTCTGATGATTTTTTTATGATTATTTATTTTAAGAATAAATGTATATATTAGTAAGAGTATATATTTGCGGAAATAACTCATCGGGACAGTGTTGTTGCTCTGCTGTTGTGCTTGTGATCTCATTGGCTTTTACCCTATTTTCTACTGACAGCACATTAGCAATGTCTTGTAACTGTTTTTTGTTACCAGTTAAGTTTGATAGATGTGTTAACTTTATAATGAAAATTAAAAAAAAAAAAAAAAAAAAAGCTCATTAATTTTAACCTGCGTTTGGGTGTTTTTTCCTGCTGTTCCATAGTTTTGACTGGATGGTATTTCATATCAAGGGTTGAAATTGAGCTGGGGAGAAATAAGAAATAAATAGGACTTCCTCTTGTAGGACAGGAGTTGTGTGCTTTGGAAGAAGGGATGCCACCTGTGTTGCCACCATTTAATCCATGCACAGCTTCTGTGAGAACCCAAATATGAATAAAACAAATCCACTTAAACTGCCACGAGTCCATTCCTCAGCTGAGCATCACCAGGACAGGGACCCAGTTTCTTCCACCAGAGCAATAAAAACCCAGCATGGCCAAGGAATGACTTTTCACAGTGTCTCTGGAAGGCCCTAAGAAATTTCGTGTTGGTTTTGCCAACTCAAATCATTCCTTCTTCTGTTCATTACTTTAGGTTGGGAGCCTTTTGGACAGTCCTGCAGTTTCCCAGGCTGCAGTTATTCAGGAAAAAGGAATAGATTGATGGGACACAATTAGGGGGAGACACTGTGGACAGGCAAAATAGGGAAAACCACGTTCCTGTCATTGGAACCACCATGGCTGACCTTCCATTGAAGCTTCCATGGGCTGTGTGAAGATAAATCTGCCCCCAAAAGGAGTCCTGAAACAGCCTTCCCCTTTTCCCTATCCCCAGTGAGGAAAGGAACCCTCATGCAATGGGTTCATTGGTCCAGAGAGCAGCACAGCTTCTCTTTGGAATTCTCAGTTTGGCTGTATGGGATGGAAGGAGGGGGGAATTGGCTGCAGTGGGGACAGGGCAGCATTTCCAGGGGCTCTGTGCCTGTTCACCTCCCACCCCACTCAAACAGAAGTGGAGCAGATCCCACAGGAATTCCTGTGGCCTTCACTTCAGGAGAGCCTCAAGCCACCCAACTTTACCCCTCACA
>JAWWMU010000106.1:2064040-2080564 GCA_035048155.1 Cinnycerthia olivascens
TGTGGGCACTGCCCAGGGTGTGTCCAGGGAGGCCTTGGAATAAATCCCTGCTTGATCCTCTGGCTCTGGCTGCTCTCAGCTCCAGGGCAGCCTCCAGAAGGCATCAGAATGACTTTCAGTAAAATGTGATTTATTCTCTCAGTCTGACTGGAAAAAAGTGAAGACAGTGGTCATTTCACCTGACTTTAAAAAGACTTTTAAAAGCCTGACAAATCTTAGCCAAGGAGAGAGGGGGACATGTCCAGCAAGTGATTTGCATGAGCAACCTTGAGTATCTGTTTTAGGAGATGAATCTCCCCCTCGGGGTGACTCTCCTCTCCCCTGACCACAAAACAAGCCTGGGCTGACTAACTTGGACCTGGGCATCTCACTTTTAGAGGTGTAAATTAGGGCTGATGAAACCTTCCCAAAACTGCATGCCTCACCTCAGATTTGCAGGGTTCTCGATTGTGAGGTGGAACTTAGAAAAAGTATCCAAAAAAAGGCGTAAAACACTAAAGAAAATGTATATATGTTTCAAAAGTGTTTTGCATGGGTTAAATAAATTTTGGTATCAGAATTTCCTTTGAACATGTCAGCTCCTGGGCCAAAAATAGTTCTCCTTGAGAAGTCTACAATGCCTTCCATAGGAAGGAAAACCTCTTGATAATCACAGGACCTACCTGAAGAGTGCAGGCCACTTCTAACTAGGGAGTCACATGCAGCTGAAGACACCAAAACCAATTCCACTTTTGGCCAAAAGATGTCCTCAATATCTGCCCAGACCATGAAACAATAAATCCTTAATGGCATTAATCTTTACAGCTGCTGAAGAAGCACAAAAGGCTTGAGCTGACTCAGCTGGATTTCGACTCTGTGGCTGCAAGGAAGATTCAAACCTTGAAGGTGTTCAAACCCAGCCCTCACCTTCCCAAATCTTTCCCTGTGTGCCAGTGGTGCTGAGCGGGCTCCTCTTCCAGATCCAAACTCACCAGAGCTATCGTCTTTCACTTGTACAAGGATTTCTGTTGGACTCAGGAGCTGGCTGTAAATCCAAATTGGGGGTGATTTTGAAAAGTAAATTTAAGGGGCTGTAACCCCTGTAACCACCAAGCACCACAAACTCAGTTCCTACTGCTGTTTTGTAAGAAAAATGTGGAATTTCCATGGAAGAAGAGAGGAAATTTAGGACATTTCATCCCTAACCTGCTGCAGACAGACCACCAAGCAGAATTAAATGAGTGTTCCCATTGGGAAATGAAGTCAGTCATTATTTGTGAGGAGAGGGGACCTTGCACTTATTCCAGGTCCATGAGCTCTGAGTCTCAGGAATATGCAATTCCATAGGAAATTCCCCATTTGTTGGGAATACTCCAAAGTGTCCAGTTCACACAATGGTCTTTAACTATAAACTTCTCAAAACAAATAGAAAGCAAAAGTTGCCTCAGACTTTGGATAGTTTGAATCTTGGATATCTGACGGATGAAAAGATTGGGATCCAGCAGTTTGGAGAAACAGTGGAGATTGGAACTGAGTCTTCGGTAGGGGACTAAATTCATTCTCTAAATTCATGATTGGATGTTCTTTGGCTGCTCCACTCCATCTTGGATACTCCTCACTCTGAAGCCACTTCGTTAAAGACCATCTCTTCCATAAATCTCCTCTGACCTCCAGAGTGACTTCATTAGAGCTAATCTTTCAACAGTGCCACCATGGGCACAAAGTTCTCCAGAGACAATTTATTCCAGCCTTCTCAACCCATGGAGATGCCTCAAAACCCACTCTTGAAGCAGAGTACCCACCGAGATGGTGAAAAACCAATTCCAATCATCTGCTTTGACAGAGACAAGGGTGCCAATCTATAAACAAGGATTTTTCCATATGACTTGACTTCCAGTTTTGTCCTCCTTACTCACCAGGGCAGCATGGAGAGACATCTGGTGGCTGAATGATTTTCTGCAAGCAAATTGCAGGAAATGTGTGTTTGGGGATGTGTTTCTGGAAGGGAGATGTCTCCAGAAGAGCGTGTCCCTTGGGAGACACAACACCACTAAGCTCGCTTGGAGCACCACCATGAATGAGCTGCCACATTTCCCACTTCAAAAGCAAACATTCCATGTGTTCTTTGGGGCAAAACACGTGCCAAAATGTGACTGTTGAGACAATGGATCTCGTCTTGGTGCCTCAAATATTGGATTTTACTGTAAACTGCCGATAGCCTGTGTCTCTCATCCCAGTCCTCTCTCATTTCAGCTCAGAGGATATGCGAAAGATGATGATCAATCCCATCTTTATTTCTCCTTTTCTAAACAAAATATTGGGGAAAAAAGAAGGTTTTCTCCCACTAGGCTTCAAAAGAAACTCTTCTGCTCTTGGCAGAGGTACATATGGGGCAGAGGGTTGGTTGATCTCTGCAGTCCTCCAAGACAAAATCTGGCCAAAGAGAAGAGCTGCAGCACTAAAACCATGATCTGGAATTTAATCCTACAGAGGCACTGTCAATAATTCCTCCAAATTCTCCACTCTCATGACATGAAACCTTCTCAAGAACTTTGGGTGTTGGAGCTGAGGCATTGCTGTCTCCATCCAGACACACCTTTGCTGTTTGTAAATCCCTCCAGGCTCTAAACCCAAAGAGTCACCAGCACAGGGATTTGGTCAGGAATTTTCCTCTCAGCGCATGAAATAACAGAGAAATAAAAATTACCCAAATGAGCTGCACTCTGCTCTGTTGCCCCACATTGCATTGTTTTCCTGTTGTTCCCGGCATCCCAAGGACAGAAGTGCAGCATTTCCATTATTCTTATTTTTTTTCCTGGGATTTGCTGAGGTACCTGGATCTTCAGGGGCTGTTGCAGGCTGTAAAGTGCCCATCACCAAAGGTGCTTCCATAATGACAGAGACTCTTTGCTCCTCTGTTGGACAGGGTTTTTGGATCAAGATTTCCATCAGGTTCAGGAGTCCAAAAGTGGCAGCACAGTGATGGACAGACCTGCTCATGAGGTCAGTTTTGGACATCAACCATCATCCACCAGTGACAACAGTCCTTCATGCTTTTCCACTATTTATTTTGATAACAAATCATGGTCAGGGACACTTCCCACTAATCCAGGTTGCTCCAAACCCTGTCCAGCCTGGCCTGGAGCACTTCCAGGGATGGGCAGCCACAGCTTCACTCCTCATGTTCTTTAAGTCATCTCTATCCACAACCCCTTTGTGATGGAGCAGAGGCTGCTTATCTTTATTTTACAACTGAGGAGCAGAAGCACAAGAAAAAAACAGAACACGATTTGTTTAGCTTGATTTTGGTCTCCTAAAATTGAGGAGTTGTGTCTCCTGTTGCCTTCTGGAGATGTGGATGGAGATGTCTCAGTCTGCAAAAGCTGCTGAAGTGAGGCTGATGTGCCATGCCAGGAGTTTGAGTCTCACTCTACCCCCAACATAGATGGAATAAATCACTTTCCAGACAAGCAGACCTCTCCTAGATATTGATTTTTTGGTAGTTAATTTGAGATGGGTCCCACAGCAAATAACTCCCCCAGTGTTGCACTTGCACCGCAGGGATTGAATCCCCACATTCCAAGGACAACCCAACCCTTGTAAAATGCTTTTTGCCAATATTTCATCCATCATATTGGGCTGGGAATGGGTCTTGCAACACACTGGACTTGCAGCCTGTGCTCTCCAGAGCCAGCCATCCATATCCTTAGGAATTGTACAAATGATTGCAGCAGGAAAAGTCCCCTGAGGTTCATTCTGAGCATAACTTGATGAGATAAGGCTCAGCCTACGTCACAGATGGGAGGCTGCAAACCCTCCACCACCACAGGGCACAATCTAATCTAACGACTTCGTTTGTCTGATCTCTCCTAATTTTTACTAATCTAGATGAGAAGAAGATCTTGTGTACCCAGAAGCACATTTCTCTGTGCTCTGGTCATATCAGATGGCCCAATAAAAGATATTCCCCCTCTCCACAAATTCTTGAGCAGCCTTTATCCATTGTAGGGTTGATTTTCCCTATTTATGGAGCATCTTTCAGTACAAGATCAGAGGCTGAACCAATTTACCCAACAATGCTTGACTGGAGGGAACATCCTCACTCTCCCCTTCCCCAAAAAAAGCTAAGATTATTTATTTTCCTTTAAACTGGGAGAATCCATGCAGACATCTCTCCTCTGGGGTAGTTGATGCAGAGGCTCTGTGGCTCAGAGATGCTGCCTGAACATGTGTTGTTTTATCATTCCCCATAAATAGTTTAAAAATCCAGGATCAGCACCTCCACCACAGACAAGACGGATATTTCTGCAGGCAGGTCAGTGCCAAGCAGTGGGAGCCAAAAGGCTTAAAAACCTTTTAAATCCTGGGCAGAACATGCACGTGGAGGGAACAGAGCCACACAAAAGACAATGCTTGGCCACACCGTGGGGGAATTAATGAGAAAGTGGCAATTTCTGAGAAACCCAGACACACCACTGAACCCAGGTGCACAGATTTTGTCCACAGGTGACCCACTGGCACCTTAAATGTTAATCTCAGGGACTGCAACAGCTTTTTTCTGAGGTGTGCTCACCCTGAGAACACAACCTGTGCCTGATGTGAACGGGCAGGATGAGTCCCACCCCTGTATGAGAAGAGAGGTCTGAAGGAGGATTTGTTTCAGCACCACTGAAACAAATCACAGTTATAGATTAAGCTCTGAATTTTGGCTTCCTTTCTAATCAAAGAGGGGTAGCATTTTATACAAAGCACCCAAAGGTACCTGAGACAGTCAAGATCGTTGTGGAGGAGCCTCTCACCCCATTACCTGGTGAGAGAGACAAGGTGGGCAGCTTGTAAATTTTAGTAAAATACATTTTAAGGAGGAATTCTCTATTTTTCCCACATGGTGCTGCAGATAAGACCATGATCTGAGCACAGCATTGATGTGGCCTTGTCACACCTGACCCTCTTTATGTCAGATACCTCTGCACGTTACCCTGTGCTGTTCTACACATAACATGTTTTAGCTGCAAAGCAGCAAGCGCTTTCCTCAACGGGGTAATTCATCTGGAATAAAATCTCTTTCCTCTGGAATAGTGATGCCACAGAAAGCTAATTCCAAAATAGCTATTCTGGTCACATTTGCCATGAAGACAAGTCCTAAGGAGATGTAAAACTGGCACCACAGACCTCGGCGTCGTGTCCCCTGTAGAGAATTTCTCAAAGAATGTCTATTGTCCTGCTTGCCTCTGACTGAGAGATGATAAAACCAAGGAGCTGAGGGGAGCACAGAAAGGAAAAGCTCTGCTGTCTCCAGTATTCCACGTTGCATGGGAAATCTGGGCTCTTTTCTGGCAAATGTATTTTAATTACCCCCTTTTGTTTACAGGACCGATTTGTGTAGCGCTGCCCTTGCCAAGCAGCCCAACAACCTCCCCGGGCATTTCTCTGCCAAAATTATCAGATCTGTTTAAACATTGTGACATCTTAGAAATAATTTGTGCTGGATCCACGCGATTTATTTTCTGAGTTTTAAGTCCTCACTGGGATGTTCCTCCAACCTGGTTCTGAGTGCTAAAAATCCAGGGAAGAGGTTTTGATTTTTTCAGCTCATTTATCACATGGGTGAGAACGTAAACGTGAGAAAAAGTCCAGATATAAAAGGTCTGCAGTTGAATCATAAATTGCTTTAAGCCAGACAAAAATCAGGCAAGAAGTAGCAATAATTAAACAGCGCACACGAAGTTATGCACAAAAATAAATGAAAATCATATTTTTTCATCCTGATGCTGATGTACGTAGAGGAGATAGCTTCAGTAATTCTTGTCCAGTGAGCACTGCAAACAAACATATGTGAGAGTCTTGGAACAAAACAATTAAACTTTTTCTAAGGTTATGCAAAACCTTGTTTTACATTGTAAAGAGATTTAAAAATGCTGTCAGTGAAAAATCTCTACGAACTCTGGCTTTAATGACTATCCAGTAATGATGACATTAAGATTTGTACCCAAAGAAAAGAAACATCTGCCAAATTCTCTTTGCTGAATTGTCATCCTTAACCAGAATCTACCTCAGGGAAAGCAGTCAGAGGCTCAGTGCAAGGGAACACCCTGGAGTATGACTCCAGGGAGAATCAGGAGCCATCCGAAACAAAAAAAACCCATATTTCTGTGAATGAACAGATGAATAATTTCTATCTGGGACTTATTTACTCACGGACTACCCACAAATGCAAAAGAAAGAGGAAGAATTGTTGGATTATTTCTGCTGTGCTGTGACTGCTAAGGGTTTATTACTGTCCTTGTTTCTATATTCCATTTATCCAGGACGGTCCCTGTGCCTGGAGTAGCTCTGCTGGGTTTTGCAGGAACCTTGCACGAGTAAGGATCACCTGTGGCAAGGCAGCCCAAAAAAGCTGTGATCCTCCAGCTATCTCCAGGCAGGGACCTTGCATTTTTAAATTGTTAATAAAGGGACATGCGCACCACCGGCAGCCACCACCCACCTATTTAACAAACTTAACTGTGAAATTGGATCCTTCCCATTTAGCCTGGGTTTGCCTTTGATGCAGTTCCAGAGCTTAGGTTGCCTTATTTGCCTTTAATTTCCAATCCAGGCATATAGCCAAGTTTAGGACACACTGTCTCTTGCATTACAGCATCTTCAGCACGGGCTGTAGCAGGTCCATGAGCATCCTACAGCTCCAGGAGAGCTCTCATGGATCAACCAAAAGCCCTCTGAGCTGCAAAACTCATCTCCAAGATGAATTTTGACAAAAGAGGACAGTTAGAGGTGACTACAAGAGGCAAGGCACTTTGAGAAGGATCCCTGGGATGCTCCTTGTCTGATCTCCAAGCCTGTGATAAGGAAAGCTGAGTGTTACCAGGATGAGAAGTGTCCTTGAGAAGGTTTTGTTCCAAAGAACACCCTCAGTCACCCCTGCTTAGCCCCTTCCAGGTGTAGGTCCTTCATCCTGACCTCAGGTGTCCAACAAAGGGTGCTGGGGTGTGGCTGTGGGGTCAGGAGTGGAAATCACAGCACGAAAGTCATGGAGAACCCAATGGACAGTGCAGGATGTCCTGTCCTGTGTATCCACAGGATGTGGTGTTCAGTGAGGGATAGGTGACATTCCTGAACGATGCCTGAAAAATAGGCAGAGACGGATCCAGGGCAGCACAGTAATGGTGGTGAGGTTTGACTAAGGAGGAAAAGGCATGCAAGGCCATGAGCTGATGCCTGAGAGCTCTCTAGGGTAGGATTCCTCAGAAGAAGATCTTCTTATCACCTGCTCTGAAAGATCCGAGGATGTTTTCACACTTGAAAAGAGCCAGGAGCAACATTACACAAAGGTGGTTCGAGTGTTTTTCTGGGACATTCCCCCATGACCTCAGATGGAAAGCACGATGACGCTCTCTCCTCCCTCTGAGCAGACTGAAGAGGAAACATCCTGGGGTGGGATGGGGAATAAACACCTTCTCCAGAGGAAGACAATCAACAACTTCTCTGTGTCTGGCTCATCACCAGACCTGCCAGTGTCTTGGTCTGCAGTGTAACTTCCACCTACACGGGGCTGACTCACTGGTGAGATCCCTCAGCACCAGCAGCCCCAGCGCACATCCTCCCTTCTTCTCCCATCACTTGTAGGTGATTCAAGCAAGCAAGGGTGGACTTGTCCTCTTGACAAGTGCCAGAAGAACAAAAAAAAGTCCCCTCCCAAGCCAGCATTATGCCAGGGATTGGGAGACAACTCTATCCCTGGGAGTGCACACAAAAGAGACTCGACTCCTGAAAACACCGGGATAATGGAATGCCTCCCAGCTGGCACGGCGGCCCTGGGTCCCTGTGCCTTTTCCCTGGGTTTAAAACATCTCAGACTTCCTGGCTGAGCTTGGCTGAGGTCTAAAAACATGAATAAGCTCTCCTGTCCTGAAGCCAACTGGGGAGGCTGGCTTGGACAGGACGCTCCGTTTGTTGCGGGAGAACGGCCGGAGTAATCCCCCTTGTTCAGCGGCTGCTGGTCGGGACAGAAGGACAGAAGGACAGAAGGACTGTTTGTAGCACTGGACACACAATCCCTGCCAGCCCCAAACACACTGAGGTGGCCCCAAATCTACCCTGTTCACCGAGGTGACCTAGTTCTGTTGACACTAGGTTAGAGCGGAGCAAAGCTGAGGGACAATATCCTGATTTGAGGGATGTCCCACACTGGGACAGTGAGTGCCCTTCTGTCCCTTAATTTTCACCCCCAGCCCCTGATACTGGGCTTTCTATCGACGCTGTAACTCGGAGGTTACATCCAGCTTAACTCTGCTGCCGTCAGCTTTACACCATTGAAGATTTGGGTGAGCTTTGTCACCCCATCCCTGGTGCTAGATTCTTGGGATAGACAGGTTTGGTTTTGATAATTCCATTTTCCCCCCCCCCCCTTTTTCTACTTCTGCTACATTTCTGAGAAAGCCTGGAGAAGGTGGCAGCCACTTTGTTGCCCAAGCAAAGGAGTTGTGCTCATGGGCTCCCATCCTCCAGGGAAGTTGGGTGCTCCACACACCCCACACCCGATTTCTCTGGAATCTGGGTTGAACATCCATGCTGCATCCAGCAGCCTTTTCCTCCCCTCTCCGAGACAATGCTGCTCCTCAGTGCATTTAGGATTGGTGTGTGCAGAGGGAAAATAGCCCAGAAAAGAGATGGGTCACATGTGAAAAGCTACTTAGCCCCTAAATGAAAGAGGAGAGTGATTAAATTGCTTGTCTGTATCTTCCCTGATGGGTTGAGGATGGACAGACAGACAGGCAGACATTTCCTCAGTGATCTTTAATGCCATTACAATGCGCTAATTAAATACTTCTCTAAATTTAAAATGTATTGACGTTTAAAAACATGACGCATTTTACAACCAGCCCACTGAACACACTAATGATTTATTAACTGCTTCTAAATGTTAAAAATAGAAGCTTGAAAGAAAACGTTTCCCTTTCCTTTTCCCTATTCTGGTGGCAACTGTTAATAAAGGATTTAATCACCCATTTTACATCCTGTTTAAAAAAGAAGGGGCTTTCCTGATAACAGATGCCCCTCTGGCCAACTGGCAAGGAAAAGGGGAATGTATGAGGGATATAAATGTATTTCAGAGGACAGCCAACAAAAAGAGGGAGAGGAGGGAGAGGGGGAGAGAGAAAGAGAGGGAGGAAGAGGAGGAGGAGGAGAAGGGGGGAAGGAGAGAAAAAAAAAAAAAAAGAACCTGAAAGGATTAGAAATTAAAAAGAAGGTATTTTGTGCTGAGCTAAATATTATTTTGTTTCCATTGAAAGGGTTAAGAAAACAAAGACAGAGTTGACAATTTCTCCCGACTGGAAGCTGGGAATGGCCCACGGTGGCACAATGCTATTATTCTTGCATGGGCCCATTCTCACTGGATTTTCCACAAAATCTTTAATAATTTGATTCTTTTCAGCCTCAGCAGCCAGCTGAGCTCTTTAAGAAACAGTAACAAAAACCCAGAGAAAAACCCACTACTGAGAGGGGAGCTTTGGCGGAGAGCTGAGCTGAAGCCGATTAGTTTGGCCTGAATAGAGCCAGCCGGGTCCTCGAGCTCTTGCTCAGCCTGGAGCCCTCTGTCTCATTCATTGCAGTACAATATCACCACCAGAGCCCAGGCCTAGACACTAAATTACACTATTATAAAACTAGATTGATACACAAACTTTCCCTCCCAGGCTGAGGAGGGGACTTTTTTTTTTTCAACAACTTTTTTTATTTTTGTGGTGTTTTTGTGGTTTTTTTTTGGTTTTTTTTTTTTTTTTGTGGTGGTGGGGGCAAGCTCGGGCTCTATTCAGGCGTTTTGAAGTATGGCCATTCATATCGAGCATATCAATTCTTAATGGTGCCACACACACAAACTGCGAGCTGGGGGACACAACCCCGCGGGTTCCCCGGGGGGGAGGCGGGCGGGGGTTTTGTCGCAGGTTTTGTCGGGGGTTATCTCCCCGAAGACCCAGCAGGGCAGGAGCCTTTCATGGGCCTGAGGCAGCTCAGCATTGTCCCCTGGAATTCACATCGGGCCAGGGATGTGAATTGTTGAGGGGCAAAGGAAGATGTTTGACCCCTGCCTGAGCATCCCTGAATGTCACCTGTCCCCACCTCCAACCCTGTCCGTGTCCCTTGGGTGGCATTTATTAATGTGAAATTTTGGAGGGGGGGTGAAGGGAGAAAAATAAACATCCTCCAGGTCCCCTTTAGGGATCCTCCTCTTCCATTTTGACAGGCAAGTCTAGGTTTGGCCACACCATCCCAAAAAAACAGATTTTGCAAAGTTGTCTCCGGGTTTTAAACCTTAGCAGGCAGGGTGGCAAAATCTGATTGGATTACCCAGCGCATTCCTGCAGCTACAAACCTTCCTGCAGCTGTTTTTGGGATGTTTTTAGACCCTTGAGAAGTACTAAATCCTTCTTTAGGAGTGACAAGAGTCCTCAGCAAGGAGACCTCAACATTTTCACCTCCTCCAGCCTGGAGGGAACCTCCCCTTTGTAGCACTGCTCATTTCGGGCTCTAAAACATCAGATTAGGAATGCCACTTTGGAAAGGAGCAAGCTGGAAGTGGAGAGAGGAGGGAAAAGAAGGGATCTGGAGGAAAGAGGGGTTTCTAGAACAGAAAACATCCTACATCCATGCATTCCCATCCCACACACCCTCATCCTCACAGACAGGATGCAAAACCCCATCTGAACACATGGGACACAGTGATGTCCAAGAAAGCTCTGCAAAATCCTCTTTATATTAATTTTCCAGTGCATTTTTGGGTACAGGCTGCGTTTCTCCATGAATCCTTCTGATAATCTTTCTCTGGAATTTATCTACCTTAATCTCTACCTAGTCATTTGGGGCTTTTTTTTTCTTGCCCTTGCTGCAATTATTTCTATTAAAGCAGATAGTATTAAAAATGAGGAAATACAGGGTTTCACTTATTTTTCCTGGGAAAAATGTATGGAAAAAAAAATCCTCCACTTCCTTGACTGTGTTGGAACTCGTGGAATTTATTTTCCCCAATTTTTTGCTTTCTTTTCTCAAAGTCACATCTATCAATGAAAACAATCTCCCCCTCCTCTGCCTCAAAACCTCAGGCTCCCCAAATGCTCTGAATATATTAAAAGCAACACAAAAAGAGCAGCAACCCAACATGCAAATTAAATTAAAACTTAAAACTCTCTGCAAGGGGGAAATAAACAAACAAACAAAACCCCCACAGCTTCTATCTCCACAAAGAGGAGAAATTAAAGGAGATTTAACAGTTGGAGGAATTTGGACTCCTGTCAATAGTTTTTCTGAATGAGACCTGCTCCATGACATCAGCACCAATTCTAATATTGTCTGGAAGAGAGAGAGTTTTTTCTCAAATTATTCATTAACTGGAAAGTAGTTAGAGTAGTTTCCACTTTGAGTATTTTGGATATTGTGGATTAAAAAAAATCAAGAAAAGGAATCTTGGCTATGCCATCTTGGTCGTTCCAGAGTGTTACTGGGGCAAATTTGGCACATGGCTGCAGCAGGCTTGCAACCCTCTAATTAAGACAGCACAATTAAGAAATGACACAACCCATGGTTTGGTCCCCAATGTCTTTTTTCTCGAGTTGCCCTGAGCGTGGCTGTGGGGAGGGTTTCTCCTGTGAACTGGGTGCCTGGGAGTGAGATGGAAAACCCAGTTAGGGCAGGAGGAATAATTAGCATGGCAGCACAGGGAGGAATGACCCTAAGACATCTGAAAGCTTCGGCTGCTTGCAGGGAGAAACAAAGGAGGCCGAGAAGAGAAGAAAGCAGCAATTAGAAAGAAGAGAATGAGTCGGGGTGTTGAACCACAGATCTGTAAATGGGCACAAATTGTCCTGATTTTCCTTTTAATTTCCCCCTGCTTTCCTCTCAGGGATAGTAGTTTCAGGAGAAGTCATTTAGTCAGGGTTATATCAGAAGTAAAATCCAAATGCCAGGATCCAATCTTTGCATTTCAAGGCTGGTGAAGGTTCTTGGATTTTCATAAATCTAATATTCACTGAGATCAATGGAGGAGATGTCTGGGAAGCAGCCAGTTATTTCCCTTCTGTGTCACATTTATTGGGCACAATACAACAGCAAATTTCTTCTCAAAACTGTTCTCCACATTTCAACAACTCCACAGCTTCAAGACTAAAATTATTCCTGGCAAGAGGCAGAGGAGGTGGTGGCTGAGAAGTGGCTCAGCAGCTGTTTGGCAGCAGCACGAGATCCCAACAGCATCAATCAGCGAGCTGGCTCTGGGTCAGGGGCATGAGGTAGCTCCCAGCAGGTGACACACAAGGAATTTGTTTATCAAAAAACCCTTCTTGACCCCAAACCCAGCTCAGGCAATGGAGCCAACAGCAGCACATTGCACTGATTTTGGTGGTTTGCTTAACAATTAGGGTAGGCATTCCAAAAGACTCCAAAACAGGAGGAAAAAACCCCAAATGTTATTTCTGGACATCCCTGCCATCACCTGGTGCCCATAGGGATATTCATGACAAAACTCCTCTTTTGCTGCCAAAATATCCACGAGCCAGCAGGTCCCAAACTCACACCAGGCTCGTCTCGGGGAAAACCAGGGTGGGAATCAATGAGGAGGACAAAGTGGGAATGGCATAAACCAAAGGGCTTCACTCTCCAGGGAAAATGGGAATTTTCATTCCAGCCACGGGGGGACCACGGGCAGTGGGGCTGCCAAGCAGGGATGTGTCCTGTTTCCCAATCCCCCACCCTGTGACACCCAACTTCCCTGCAGGGCACGGCTGTGGCCACTTGGACGAGTGCCCGGACAGGGAATAAGGGACCATTGTGGCTTAGATGTGGCTCAGGCCTGGACTGTCTGCCTGTGCCATTCCAAAGGGCTCAGCCAGCCCAGGCACTGCCATCCCTCTGGGGACATGCCCGTGGCAGCAGGGAAACCCAGGAATTTGAGATGCTCCCATGCCAAGCCGGCTCTCCGCATTTACCCTTGATGTGCAAAATCGGGGGGAGTTGTAAGAAACTCTTACTTGGCTTCACTTACTGCCCTGGAACACGAGCACTTGTGAGCTTTCTGAGGTCCAAGCACTCCTTCAGATGCTTTTACTCCTGTAAATCACTTTATTTCTCCTTTTATTTCCCCCCCCTTTTCTCCTTTTCATGATGGCACAGCAAGGAGTTCCCCAGATGGGGACACAACACCACAGCTGTTCCTGCCTTGTGTTGGGTTTGCATCCCTGATTTTCACTCTGACAGGAGCCCAGGTGATCCATCCTCTTCAGGAATGCCTTTCATACCACAGCCCTGCCTCTCCTTCCCGAGCAGATGGATTTTTTTCCCCCAGCTCCTTTTATGGAGCTGCAGCACCACAGCAAGACAGGTCGTGCCCTGCATGAAATCCCCCAAAACTTTCAGTCTCCCAGAGGCTGGGGGATCTGGGCAAAGGGCACATCCAGGCCCTGGGGTTCTGGGTGGCCTCATCCAGCACGGAAAAACCTCTGGTGGGACTCCTAGACTGAGCCAGAGTGGGGTCCCAAAATGCTTCCTCACCCCACCAACCCCCACACCCCCACAATTTATTTTTACTCTGCATTTTCTGGCATTTCCCAACGTGTTTTTTCTTGCGTTACATTTCTCGAGGAAGGCTGCCTGATGAGCGGGAAATAATTATTAATTCCTCAGGTATTCCTCCTGATATAATTAACCCCCAACACCCCAGGTTGCACATCCCAAAGAACCTCCTGGTCCACGTCCATCCCCATCACCTCCAGGGTGGTGTCTAAAACACAATCCATGAACAAAAAAAGTGTGAGAGAATGATCCAACCGTTCATCCCCTCTGGATATGGAAATTTAGAGACACTGTAGGAGTCCATCTTCATTTTTCCAAGCTTTTTAAGCCCCAGGCTTCACACCCACCAATCTTGCACTGCCCTCCACAAGAGGCATCGAAGCCACTTGGAGGATTTTCCAGTATAAAAACTCAGGGGAAGCCAACAGCAAAATCCCTAATTCTCTTCTGGGAAAGCCAATGCAGTTGGAGAAGGAATGACACAGCCAAATTTTGGGGGAGCCCAGACAACTCTTGCTGCCTTACCCAGGTCAGAAAGACATTCCTTTAAATTTCCCTGATAATAGGATTTTTTTTACAGCTCTTGCACTGCCTGTTTTCTACAAGATCTAAGGCTTCCTCTAGGAAATAAGGGTGGCATCCCTGCCAATGGTAGAGAGGTTGGAGCAGATGATTTTCAAGGCCTCTTCCACCCCAAACCATTCTGTGATTCCATGATTCTGTGGAATATCTCCCTGCATCCCTCAGGAGAACATTTTGGTGGGAGTTTTCTGAGCACCACATCCTCAGGTGTGGGAAAAAAGGGAATTTTCTGCCCTTGGAAGAGGATTTGGTGTTTCAGCTGTCGCTGCACTGGGGCGAGGAGGTGAATGGTGCTGTCAAGAGGGGAAGGGCTCAGAAGTGGGCACAGACCTGGTGATTGGAGATACCTCTGGATGTCATCTCAGCCTTAGAAACAGCACCTGGAAGTGTTCAAAGTCAAGTTTGCCATGAAGGAAACCCCACTGGAATAGAAAACTCTTCAAGTCTGGTTCTTCCCCTGCAGTGGGGTGATGGAGAGGGGAGGGAACTTAAAGTCCTTCCAGACAAAGCCACGCTGCAGCTCCCAGCTCAGAGCTGTGCTTCACCATCCTTCTTTTTCCAGGGAGAAACTGAGGCAGGGACACTGGCTCAGACAGCAGAACAGCTCACATTTACTCTTCTGAACTCACCCTGCTCCCAGTGACCTGAGGAAATGCTCATAAGTATCTTTTTTTGCTGTGGTGATTGGAGAAACCAAGGTGATCCTTCCTATATGATTTTCCCTGAAATTACTTTTGCTACTTTTCCAGCAGCCACAGCTTTAAAATCAGGTCTTTAGAGAGCAGAGACCAATCCACCTCCTCTGACGGAGAAAATCTTTACAAAGCTGGTTGGGAAATTACAGATTTTTCTCAATGCCATCCAGCAATTCCTAAAGGGAAAATGTAACAGCAAAGGCTATTCACTCCAATGTTACACTGAGAAGGGAGAAAGCCCCTTTAAGATCTGGGACATTGGAATTAAACAAAAATGTTGGGGATTTGGGCCAAACCCACTGAAACAGCCCCAGATTTGGGCCTGGTTCCTCCTTGCTGGCGCTGCAATGGGAGCACAGCTCACAGCCCTTTTATTCCAGTGGGAATGTGCAGACAGAGAGCAGGATCAGCCCCGTGCCAGGAGGTCAGCTGGGCTCCAAATAACTCCGGGTTTGCTGCTCTGGGATCCTGGCTGGTGAACCAGGAGCTGAAAGGCAAATTGGGATCTCTCCAGCTCAAAGATAACCCAGGGCAGGAGGGAAAACTCAGCTCCCATTCCCTGCCAGGCTGTCCTCAGCACCTCTGCAGCTCACCATAAAATCATTAATTTTGGAAAAGGCCCCTCAGATCACCGAGTCCAGCCCAAGTCCTGCAGCGTTTCTTGAGCTGCACCACTGCAAACTGAAGGAAAATGAGAATTTCCAGCCTTTTTTGGCTATAACTTCATCAAGGACCCTGCCCCAAGCCTGGGGACCTCCAACCACAGCCAAGCTGGGGAAAGCCCCTGTGAGGACCTGGAAATTCCGAAAGGATGTGGGACTGCCACCTCCCCAGCAATGTGGATTTGCTCCAGCATCCCACAGAAAGAGATAAAGGAGCTTGTTGACTTATAACACCACCTGGGAGCAGGGAAGGGGGGGACGAAGAGGAGCCACAAACCCAGCGAAGGAGGGAGGAGGAGGAAAACAAGAGGTTTACAGCCTGCCTTAAAAAGCCCTAAAAAAAAAAAAATAGAAAAAAAAAAGAAAAAAAAAAGAAAGAAAAAAAGAGTGAGATTCTTGGCTCCCCTCACACCTATTAGCTTAGGAAATGGTGCCCTGTGTCCGCTGGGACCTGACTGAGACCAAAGGCAGGGGACCTGTTAGCAGGTACTTGAGAGAGGGGCTGCTGCCCGGAGGGGGTGAGAAGCCCCCGCAGCCTCCCTGGCCCGGCTGCCCTCATGACCATAAAAAAGGCTCGGGGGGCAATCAGCCCCCTGCGAGCCTCCCTGCCCCGCACAAACCCCCCGGCCGGAACGGGACCATCCCGGAGGGACGGCGTTCCTGCATATCCACCCCTGCGCTGGGGGCTGGCAGAGCTGTTTTCCCAAGGAGAACGGGGATGTGTCACCCTCCTGGCCGGAGGATTTGGCCTTTGATGTCTGCGAGCATCCCTGGGCAGCAGCTGCCTCCGCGTCCCAGATGTGCGCACGGGATAAAGCCAGCCCAATCCCACGAGTTTCTGTGACAAAATTGCTCTTGTTTTCCTCCAGGCGGGCATTGGGAATTCCTCGGTGAAAGCAAGAGCCTGGCAGAGCTGCTTTTCTTCATCCAGCATCTCTTTTTTGGCCTCATATCTCTTGTCCTGCGTTTATGGTCCTGCCCCATATCCCTGGTCCTGAAATGCATTTTAAGTTTGTGGCAATCTAACCAGTGGTTTTCCTTCA
>JAWWMU010000106.1:2082352-2095876 GCA_035048155.1 Cinnycerthia olivascens
CGGGCATTGGGAATTCCTCGGTGAAAGCAAGAGCCTGGCAGAGCTGCTTTTCTTCATCCAGCATCTCTTTTTTGGCCCCATATCTCTTGTCCTGCGTTTATGGTCCTGCCCCATATCCCTGGTCCTGCATTTATGGTCCTGCCCCATATCCCTGGTCCTGAAATGCATTTTAAGTTTGTGGCAATCTAACCAGTGGTTTTCCTTCATTTTGCCTTGTAAAGGACAAAAAAATACCGATCTGAGGGAAACAGAACTGTTTTATTTCAGCGTTTCCAAAGGAAGACGTGCAGTTGCCAATCTTCAATGTGACTCAATGCCATTTTTGTTGTCAAAAATATTTTTTGTTGGTTTAAACAATTAATTTTCAAAATTATACAGATGACAAAAAATGATATAAAATGACAAAAAAATGATACAAAATGACAAAATGATACAAAATGACCAAAAAAAAAAAAAAAAAAAAATTGAACAGGCTTTGTCTCCATCAGGAAATCTGTGCCATGGGAGCTTCATCCCCTCTGTGTCTCACCCACAGGGGGTGGCCCAGCCTCAGAGCCACCCTTTACCTGTTTTAGCCAGTAATTAATTGATTGCTCTTTGGTATTTTGAGGCATTATTGTTCCAGATTTTGGAAGGACCTGGAAAAGGAGCTCTGCACGTGGCTCAGGGACAGCCAGCACTGACATGTTGTGGGTCCTTGAAGAACAGCAATGGATCAAAAAAGATCTTTAATGAAGCTTGGTAAAGAAGCCAGTCAATCACAGAAAAGGGGGAATTCTCCTGAATTCCCAAGAGAAGCCACACTTCCACATCCCTCAATGCCTCCCCACAGTCTCCTGGAGGCACCCCAAGAGAAGAACAGAGCCCTGAGCTGCTCAGGTACCTGAATGGCTCTTGTAGAAATGTCCTTGATGTTTCTTTTCTTCACCAGAACAGCTGGAAGTTCAAAGCATTTATCAAAAAGCCAAAGGAATTCCATCACTGTGTAGATCTATGTCAAAAAAAAAAAAAAAAAGAAAAGAAAAAAGAACAATAACCAACAACTTTTAATAGGAGTTGCTGGGAAGGTTTTATCTAATTTTTCTTTCCCACTTGAAATCCCAAGGATGAGCTATATCCTGCTGGTAAAGTGGCAAAATGCAGTGCTGAGTTGGGAAAAATCTTTCCTTGGAAATCTCTGCTGTGCAGGATCAGGGAATCGATGCTCTTTTGCAAGAGATTTCCTGTCCTCCAAAAAGCTGGTGCAGAAAAAACCCTCTCAGATGTGTCCACATGAGCGCAGGCAAAACCATTCCAGCTTTGGCCACCTTCTCCCTCTGGAGGGTTTAAGTTCTTGATCTGAATTTCACATAACCAATTGCCAAGTTTTGAGTTCCCACTGCCTGGAAAAAACATTTCAGCCAATCTGGAAGAAGGAACAATCCCAATAATTTTGCTGAGGTGAAGATCTGCATCCCCCCCTCCAAAGGGGCAGAAGTTGATGCTAAGCCTGAAACACTCAGCTCAGGTTCTATTCCTGTTTCAGAGGTCCTGATCCCCCTATCCAAGATCAGATCTTGGCAAATATCGAGGCTTTGCATGGATTTATTGTGCTGCTGATGCAGAGGAGGGCTCAGTTTATGATCCCAGGCTTTGCTTCAGTTTAGTGTTGCTTTGTTTAATGGCATCCCAAACATCACCTGTTTAAATTCTGGACATTTATCCTGGCCAAGAAGACTGTCCCAAATCCTTCTTTTTGCAAGAGGCAAACAGCTGGGCCGGTTTTCCCTCCTGGGACACCTCTGCCTTATTTCTGTTGTGAATTAATCCACATTTTCATCTCCCACTGCCTGTTTTTGGGCGGATGGAAGAGCCTTTGAGCAGGCAGTGCTCGTTCCTCAAGGCACTTTCACACCATCCTTTGAAAAATCCACAAGTGCTTCCCAAAGGATAGTGGTGGGAGGCTCTGAAGCAGAAAAAGGTGGGAGAGAGGAGGTGGTTTGGGGAATGGAGCCATCACCCCTGAGGACAATGGCAATGTCACCATTGCTTGGCTTTGCAGGACACGGAGGGTCCCGGTTGAGTGTTCTCCTCTCTGCCCAGCCCAGCCAAGGTCAACTGCTCAAACTTTTGCCTCCAGCCCTCGTTTCTGGGCCTGGTTTCTCATTTCTGACCCCCCAAAAAAACATTTCCTGAAGGGATTTGCTGTTTCCTTCCTGTTTTGCAGCTGCTGTTTGCTGCTCCTCAGGCAGATCTACAATGGGTCGGAGCTAAAGTCACTTGGTGGGTCTTGCGCAAGGACAAGGGGAAAAAAAAATCCCCAGCCCATAAATAAATAAAAAAGGAAGTATAAAAGGCAAGACTTTCTCAAAGCAATGGCTTGCAGCTAAGCATTTTCAGTCACCTCCACTGACCAGACAGGTTATTCTGAGTAATTCCAGCCCTGGAGATGACATTTGACATGACATGTACACGAGATGTATCATTTAGGTCACTGTGCTAAAGCACCAGACACCGCTCCCTTCCTCCTCCTCCCCTCCTCTGTGCCCCTCGGGGAATCCCAGAGTTCAGGGTCTTTAGAGCTGAATTCCCTGCACAAGAGTTCAGCACCTTTCAACCTTTCCAGACCCATTACAGGAAGAAAACTGAGTGGAAGGAGTGTGGCGGGCAGGAGGGAGGGTCGGGGAGTGTTTCGAGGCAGGTTATTTACAGGCAGGTTTGGAAGCTGAAAAGAGGCTTTTTGCATTGGTTGGAAGGGAGATAAAAGCCCCTGGGATGGTTCCTTTCCATGGCCAGTGGCAGAGCACACGCTCCTCCTAAAAGCCTTATAAATGCACCTTTAATTCTGCAATAATCCCTGCATAACTGAGAGATGAAGGCAGCAGAGTGGGATACCACCATGGGACACTGGTTTAAAATTAAGAATAAAGACATCAAGGGGATAAAAGCAGCACAGTCCATCCAGCCATGATCAACAGGTTCATGTTTGGGGAGAGTTTGTGCCATTTTGATCTGGCACTGAACAGCAGTTTGGGATGGGGAGGTGCTCGTTGAGTCTCAAAGCCATGTGCATGATCAGATCAGCTGCTCCTACCACAGCCTGCCCTAGGAGGGTCACCCACCCATGAAAACCCTTTGGGATTCACATTTTTTTTCTTTCCCTACACATGTTTATGTCTCTAAACCTATGTCTCTAAACCTCCCAGCTCAGAGGAATGTATGAAGCTATCAGTGTATGAAGGATATAGCCCTGAGTGGGATCAAGTCACAGGATCACACTTCCCACACAGGGAAATGGTAGAATTCAAAATGGTAGAATTTTGAACAGCCTTGGAGATGTTCAAAAATCCTGTGGGTGTGGCACTCGTGGACATGGTTTAGTGGTGGCTTTGGCAGTGCTGGGTTAACAATTGGCTTTGATGATCCCAGAGGTCTTTTCCAACCTCAGCAATTCCGTGATTCCATGACACAGGAACGGTTCAGAAGCTGCAGGGAGGCAGATGGGACACTGTGATGGACAAACGTTCCCTTGTCCCAGCAGGAAAAGTTTTCTAGGCCCCTCTGTGGTCAGGTTTGCAAGGAGCACAGGCAGAGGGACAGGGAGGTGGAGCTGGAAGGGAAGTGATGGTGTTGCTCAGGTGTCACCCATGTGGTGTTGATGTCACCTCCAAAGCTTGGAATGTTGGCCTGGCACTGGTCGGGAGCCACGAGTGGTGACAGTGAAGGACTGGCCAGGAGCTGGGACCAGGATGGACCTTCTAGGAAGTGTGTCCACCTCTCCTGTGGGAACAAAACAAGGCAAGGCCTCCAAAAAGCAGTTCCAAGTATGGTTCCATCCAAGGATTTTGGGGATGGAGCCAGGAGAGGTTTCCCAGTGGCCGTGCTGCATCATGGGTCCTGGTTGCTCCCCACTGCATTCAACAGTGCTCCTGGGATGCACCTTGGGCTGTGAATGACTCCTGAAGTTCCCCTGAAGTTCTCCTGAAGTTCTGAGAGCAGAAGGAAAAACTCATTGCAGGCACACCATGAATTTTTGGGAAGTTGGATTGTCTCGATGCGACTGTTCCAGAGCGATGTTTGAAAGAGGTCCCTTCATCCTGTCAGAGGTCTGGGCAGGGGCTGGGGACAGAGACGATCCAGACACAGGTCTTTGCAACTTGGAGAGGTTCCCACACAAGGGACAAGTGTCTCCATCCATGTCTTCTTCCCCAGGGTTTGTCCAGCTCCATAGGGCTTAAACCTGGAAGCCTTCTCCTTTTATCCTCATGGGTGGCTCATCCTGCAGGATTCACTCCCCTCCAGCCCCAAGGCCTCCAAGATGCAGCTTCCTTGGAAAACACAATATTCCCTGCTCCACGGTATTGCATCTCCTAATTTTGGCCACACAGACTGTTCTCACACTTGCCATGCCTTGCGTTCAGTGTCACAAATATCCTGACCAATATCCAGGGCTCGTTCTTTAAAACTTCAGGTCTTGTTTGGGCTGTTTGTGTCCCAAGCTCTCTATTCTCACCAGGTTGTGGGTGAGTTTTTCCACATTTAAACCAAACTCTACCTTTATCTCATGCTGGATCCTCCAGCCCTGACTTCTCTCACTGGAAGGACCAGCCTGGGTGATTGTGATCAACTTTGAGCCTGGAGAGAGGTTCAAATCCTGGATGCTGAATTTCTGGGACCAAGAGTGGAGACACCTTGTGACCTCACATCTCCACAGCACCATCCAGGACAGTTTGCATCTTGGAAGGTTATCCAAGGTCAACAAAACCTCTACCAAGTGGACCACATGTTTTGGAAGGGAACATCTTTGAGTTTGTGAAAAGCTGGAAACTAATTAAAACAATCCGTGGTTGTTCAGATGTAGTTCAATATTTAATAGTGACAATTGGCCAGATTGGCTTCTTTGAATTAATGAGAATTAATCTAAGAATTTCATCCCATCTGAAGGGCAGAGAAGCATCCTTAGGGTTGCCTGCTTCTAACAATTTGATAAGAAAGGAGAGTGAGGAGCCTTGTTTGGCATTAAATGTTTTGACAGCTAAAATTATTCTGTAGAAAAGTTTCTGGAGCAGCAGTTTTCCTTTGCAAGACATTTGATATTCTGTGGCTTCATAAGAATATTTTTCTTGCTCTGTCCTAAATGTACCCTCAGTCAGTATTTTTCTGTCCCTGCTCTTTCCAATGCCCATAAGAGCAAAGCACACACTGCTTCCCCTTCTTATTTCCAGAAAGCCTTGAAAAGGGGTTCTCAAGTTTAGGTGGATAAAAAATATGTAAATATAAACCTGAAACTCTTTGGGTGCCCTGTGCTTGAAATAGGCACAGTTTCCTTTGGGTGTAATTCCTTGAGTACCAAAAATTTATGTTTTCCCATAATCATTTCGCCTACACTTTCTACTTAAAGGAGAAAAATCAAATTTTGGTCTTGTTACCTTCACATCTTACATTTCATTGCTTTCTGCTTCCTTTGAGGCCATGGACATCTTTTCTTCATGTCCTCCTACAGCAGTGCTTGCTCCAGTCATGTTTTCCAAAGCCCACTCAGACCCTCTGGAGGACTTTTGCTGACCACTGGGCTTGGATGCAGGTGGGGAACACCTGAGTTAGGTCAAAAAATAGCAGTATGGAATAAAAAAATAAATAAATAAATGAAACTTTTCTCTCCCAGCCCTCCACCCCACCTTGCTCCAACCCATCTGCCAGATATAAAAGAGCATCCATAATCTAATTAATCTGAGCGTTGCCTGTCACGGCTGGGAGGCAATTTTGAAAGACTATCACCCTGTGTTTTACTCCAGAAGTTAATCTCCTCAAAGCATGGGGACTTCCCACTCCCCCCAGCCCCACAAGTCTTCATCCTCCTCCTGAACCAGCAGCTGGTGGACGTGGCTGGGTGGCTGGATGGAGGAACGTGGAACAGGGAGGCGTCCCCTCCTCCTCTCCTCGCGTACAAAAGGGAATTTGTGAGAGGAGCTGCTGCTCTCTCCAGACTTCTCCCAGCTCTCAGGAGGACCTCGGGAGGAGCCACAGCCTCACTCTGTGCCAATCACTCTATCTCCTCCATCATCCAGCTCTTCACTCCTTGTTTTTCCCTCTTCCCCCTTTTTTTTTTTTTCCTGTTTTGGGGGAAGATTAAAAGATCTTACATGCTTGGAGAGAAGAAAGAACCTCCAGTCCATCTCCACCTTGTCAATTATAAGCGAGGGGCTGGGAAGGGTCGCACACTGTTATTGACTTAGGCACTTTGGAAAGGTCATCTTCAAGGCCTGAACCTTCCCTTTGCCACTCCAAGCTCACCTGGGCCCATTAAGGAGGAATTTCTGGCCCGTCCTGTATTTCATTTTCGGCCCACTGGCACTTCTGAGGGCTGAGAGACAAGGTGGGGAGGGAGGAGGTGGGCTGGGGGCACCGAGGGGAAAATGAAGACAGGTGAGGGGAAAGAGAAGTCATTGAGAGACTTCAAAGTGGAACAAAGACCCATCCAGATGTGAATAATTGCTAGGTCAGCACGTTAATCACAGGCAAGGGCTCCACTGCAAGACATCCCTGGTCGCTTCACAGGGCCGAGAAGGGGAGGGGGGCAACAGACAGAAAGGCAGAGATATGGAAACAAAGCTTTGATACAGCAAAGGACAAGCCTGAGAAAAAAAACACTTTCCAGGTGATTATGGGAATAATGAGCCAACCTCTGTTTTATTAAGGGCACAGGCAGCCTGTAATTGCAGAGGAGCTGCAGCTCGGGGGGCAGCGAGGGACACACCAGCCTCTCACACAGCCCAAAGAAAGTCCCATCTCCCCACCTGAGAGAGCATTTCCTGCCCTGTCCAACACAATATCTGGGCTTTCAGATCTCAGCGTGGTGGGAGGGAACGATTAGGGTTTTGTTCTTGTGCCTTTGAGTGAATTATGACTCCAACAGCCCCTAACCAAAGGCTGAGAAGATGCTGGCTCGTCATCTTTGCTTTTCCCCCCCTTTTTCCCAATCCTGTGTTCCCGTGCCACAACACCAGCTGTGTTTATCTTGGAAAGGTCTTTCTTCTAAATCAAGCCACAAGGTTTCACTCACTGCAGACAAAACACCTTCCCACGTGGCTCTTTGCTGTGTAAATAAACATCCAGCATCTAAACAGCTCGGGGAGATGCCACACTGCTGACGTTTGCATGTTCTCTTATTATAAAAGGAGTTTCTTATTGCAATTGCAATATTATTTCAGGGCAGCAGCTGGTATCTCTCTTGCCCCGTGCTCATTTTAAAATTGGTGTTTTTTATTTAAAAAAAAAAAATCTTGTTTTTACTCCATATTCCTATTATAATATCTGACCCCTTTCCCAAATTAAATGCCATGGGATCTGTGTTTTACTCCACAGATGACTGGGGGGAGGATTTAGTTTTGGTTGGGTTGTGGTCCTGTTATTTTCAGTGAGCATCTGCTGAGGGTCAGTGCTAGTGAGGACAAAGGAGGGAAGAAGTTTGGGCTCTGCCTCTGGAGCAGGTGACATTCCTTGCTTGCAGCAGGGTCCTGCAGCCCTGTCCTGGTGACAGAGCATCCCTCAAGCTGTGAAATGCCATTTCCTCATCCTTCCCTTCAGTCCCCTTCCACTCACCAGCTCCAGCTCCTCTGCTAGGATCCACCATTCCTAATTTGGGGGAGTTTGGACATACACCCCACCAGCAGATCCTCCTGGGAATCCCCCTGATCCAGCTGGGATCCCAACATGGGCACAAAAAATTACACAGGAAATTTAAATGAGGTTCTCCCTTTAGGATTCTCCATCCTGGGCTGAACAGTTTGTACCAAGAACCTTCCAGACTGAAACTCACCTGCCCCAAAGACCTCAGACCTCTGATCCACAAAATCAAGGAAGTCCCTGGATTTGTAAGGAATTTGGATTTGAAAAGGAAGGGTGGAGACTCCTCTTGAAGTGATTCTCTCTTAATGTAATTTGTGAGGTACTGTGAGAGCTATTGGGAGTGCAGACACGAGGAAGCTACAAAATCTGGAGTCGAGAACAACCAGAAAATAGAGAAGTTCCTGACTTTAAAAGTACTTCTTAATTAAGCAATGTGTAAGAAAACAGAGTTAATTGTTCAGTTTTGGGCACACAATTTTAAGTAAGATGTAGACAAGCTGGAAAAGGGTAGAGAAAGGAAAATTCTAAAGTACCTAGAAAAAAAATTAACTATGAGGGAGCTTAGAAGAGATTTTGGTCTGGAAAAGAACAGGCTGAAAACGAGAAGCAGGGCACTCACTCAGGAGAGGGTTTAAGAAAAAGTGTCTGCCCAAAACACCTCAGCTTTTGATGGAAGACAACTCAATAAAAAATGTTTCTCCCATGAAGTCCTTGATGATTCTCAGTCATGTCCTTCTCATGACCAAGAGCTCCATAGGATCCTGACAGGACAATGAAGTGTGCACAGATAAAAAAAAAACCCAAATCACGTCGTACTTAAAAATAAATGTTGGAAGAACAGAAGGCCTCAAACTACAAGAGGAGAAGAGCTCATGGGGGGAAGGCCTGAAACCACATTGCAGCTCCTACATGAATCTGTAAGTGAAAAATCTGAGATTTCAGGCCGTCCAGAATGGTGAGGAAAGGACACCATGGACACTGATTATCCGTGGAGTTCAGTACCACACTCTCCTTTTCACTTGAGCTTTCCTGTCCTCTTTGCACAGAGCTCCTCACTCAGCTGCCAGAACCTGGGGAAGGTTCAGCTCTTGCCCATCCATCCCACAGCCAGGTTAATTATGAAGAATTCCTCATCAGAATTCCCAGGGAATGCAATAATCTCCCTCTGTGGCTGAGCCTGGAGAGATGGGGCCGTGCCAGTCGTGGCTCAGAGGCGCTGCCTGGCTTTGGCACTGCCACTGCCTCATAAACACCTCTTGGGCCTCTGCCTCACCAACTTCTCATAAACAACTCCTGGGCTCGGTGTGGGGCTCCAAATTAGTGTTTATAGCCATGCAGAGAGCAAGCTGTTTGCATAAGTAATCCCCAAGCAAATCTTGCCTTCTCAGCCAAAAAAAAAAAAAAAAAAAAGAAAGGAAAATTGCTCATCTGCATCTCCTGCTTTGTTGCACGTGCACAGGGGACATCGGTGCCACCAGAATCCACGTGGCAAAACTCGAGGGACAATGCTCTGCTCCTGCCCACCAGGCTCTGATTCCTCGAGTCCAGGAATAGATTTCATTTCCTAGGTGGCTGATCTGTGGATCCCAGGTGCCTGGGAATAATGGAATCACACAGAGCTGAACAAGCCTGGTGTTCCAGCTGGCACAAGCCAGCAGGGTGCAGGCAGCAGGGATGGCATCCATGGCAGCTCACACAAGAGCCCTCCTGGGGTCAGCAGGGAGGAATAAGAACTAGATTAGATAAATAATTTACCTGATTTATCTTAGATGGCTGTGCTTGGGCAGATAAACCCTAAACAGCATCAGAGAAAAAGGAAAAGAAATCTAGAAATGTAGAAGCAGGGATTGCAGCACTCGGGACAGAGTGCCAAAGTTTGGGATCCATTTCCCTGTGGCAGAGCTGTTTGACTTTCATGAATGTTTTCCTTGAGCAAGGCTCAGCTCCCTGAGCACCTGTGATGATGAAAACCTCATTAAAAATAGTCAGGTTCCTGCCATTTGTTGGCTGAAGTGTCACTCTTGGAACTCTGAGCTCCCAAGGAAACTGCAAATCGCTCAAAACACGCAGTGCTTATCTAATTTTCATTATTTCCACCGGCTTGGTGGGGTCAATGTTGCCATTTGTGAGCCTGAAAGCAATTCCTGACAACTCGTGGGATATCTGTGCCAGGCCCAGCTGTGCTCAGGGCAGTGCTGTGCCCTTCCTCGCCCTCTCCATCACCTTCATCACAAGCTGTTCAAGGTAAGAGCTGCCCCTCTTCAGCAGCACAAAAAAGGCACAGATTTGAGGATTATTCCTGTCTGATTGAATTTTTAGCCTGGCCCCTGGCACTGAGGGACCCTGCCCAGTGGCTGGCTCAGTTTGGGAGCCTGAGGAAGGCACTGTGGATGCAGCTGCACTATTTTCAGGGAAAAGTGAGTTTTGACGCCAGCCAGGTGGTTCCAGTTGCCTACAGGACTGAAGACCAGCCCTTTGCCCATGCACAAATGCAGAGTTTCAGTTCCTCCAAAAACCCAGGCACAGTGGAGACTTCATTTCATTGAAAACTGAGATGCTGCTATAAAATAAAAGTTTAAAGTGGCAACATAAATCAGCTTCCGGTCACCTGTGGCTCGTGGACCTCTTACCCAGGGGTGGTGCCTTCATCCACCACCTGCCTGCCAGTTGTGTTCCAACACCAACACGACATTTCTCAGGAATTTTTATCAATTTGAGGTTCCAGGAGCAGGAGAAATCATGGCTGAAGGGAGGTGGAGTTCATCTGTAAAGATCAGTCAAGGTAAGGGGGGGTAACTCAAATCAGCCTGTGTTTATTTATTCTTGCTCTAGAGGAAAGTCAAGGAAAAGCTCAGGAAGGCCTGAAGTGAGATGATGTTGTGTATGAGTGTCTCAGTTCGGGGGGGATTCATGGCAAAGTAGAAACACTGCTCTTTTCCAACTCAGTTTTGATGCTGTTCCAGCTGTCGTGGCAGCAATCACTGTTTCACGAAACCACCAAGTCGAATGAACAATTAGGATTTTTTTAATTTGCAGCCCCAACAAAACACCCAGGGCTGCAGTGCAATGGAATCACAGAATGTCCCAAGCTGGATGGGACCCACAAGGATCATTGGATCCAGCTCCTGGCCCTGCAAAGGACAACTCCCAAACCCCCACCATGAGCCTGATGCTCCTGGAATTGTCAGGATAACATGATCACTTCCCTGGGAAATCTGTTCCAGCCTGGGCAACATTGACTCGGCAGCTTTGTCCTCAGCAAGAAAGGGAAAAACCAAAACTGTATGTAAAATTATGAGAACCTATCAAATATATTGTAATTCCTGACCAAAATAGTTCACAGCATGGGATTATTTTTGGTATTCTTCTTGGGACTCTGAACATTTCTACAGCCACAGATAATCCTGCTCAAAGGAACTTGGAGAAATCTGCTCTGTCTCTCTGCTCTAAGCAAAATTAACTCTATTTTAAATATAAAATCACTCGAGGATGTCCCTAATTGGCTTGTTCTTATCACAGTCATTCAATTTCTGCAACACAGCATGAAAAGGGTCGGTTTTCCTTTTTTCCTTTTGCTGTCAGAGAGGAAATATGACTCATTATGATGAATTATAGATTTGTGCAATTGATTGCCCTCTCACAAATTTCAGTTTCTGTGACATCACTTTGTCTGCATCACATCCTTCCTTGGGTAAGAGGGTGCTGCATCCCAAACTCTAAGAACCTTCAACTGTGGTCATAAATGGGATGAAGGAAATTACAGAAGGACATGAGGGTTTTCCTTCCCAATTGGGATGAAATTAGGATATTGTGATTATAACTGTCCTGTTATCCTGGAGCAGTTCTAGTTTTAAAGTCCATCAGGTCGCAACCTATAAAAAAACAGTCCTTTACAAATGCCAGTAATTATTTTATTCAGTTTATGTATTTTGAGATAGAGTCAACTTTAATTTTAATCCCCCCTCTCTCTGCTCATGGCTCAGGCAGAACCCTGTCAGAATCCTACTTGGGGTCACTCTGGGGGTGTGGGAGAGAAAGATCTCAGCCTTGGTGGGCCACAAGATGGAAAGGGCTCCAGTTCCTGCAGAAAGCTGCCAACCCCCCCTCAGACCCCTTGCCTCTCTGGGAATGCCCAGGGTTTACCTCCATCAGATTTTCAGTGCCCCTTCTTTGTGTTTTTTTACCATTTACTATGTTCAAACAAATCAAACCACCTCAAAGCCTTTCAAGTAAATTTCTCTTTTCATTGAGTCCCTCCTTCCTAAACTTGAGTATTTATCACAACAAATAATTTTCCCCCGCTTACTATAAAATTTAAGGGCTGCTTTCGTAATGCCAGGATCAGTTTTGATCAGGCCATATTCAAAAATTTCCCATCTTGAACCATAAATTCATAGAACAGCTGAGGCCAGAAGAGAGAGTTGGCCCTGAGCAGAGGCTTTCATCAGCACCTGGGAGAAAAGCAGGGATCACCATTCCCTCTATGCAGAAGGAAAGAAGATGCCAAGGGAGCGCTGATTGTCTTTGAAATTGGAAAATTTCAATTGGATTTCAAAAAAATCCAATTTCCAGGAAATTGGAGCTTCTGTGAGCGATTTCAGCCTCAATTAACGAGGCCACCACTCTTCCCACATCAGGTTCTGCCTGCCCCTCGTGGAAAGGTGCCATTGCCCTGAGGGAAATGCTCTTAGGATTGGGAACTGGGTTTGGGATTCCCCTCCTCTTTGGAGATATTCACTCTTGTTTGGTCATCCGGGGCCAAGCCTACACCAAAACTGCCACCATCCCCAGGGAGAACCTTGTGTGGATCATTTTTGGAGGATTAGACTCCAGAAACAAGATCATGGAGTTTCACTACTCTTTCCTTTCCTTTTCATTCCCTGTTTGCCTCAGTGAAGGCACCTTTGGGTCTCTCCTGGCACCTGCCAGGCTCATCAGTTTGGAATCTCTGGAGTCTCTGCCAACTTTCCTGCCTGTTGTAGGTCCTCCAAGGCATCTCAGAGGGCTGTAAAAATCTCATTTTGGACAAAACCAATGTGGTTCCAGACTCTGTGCTCAGCGGGAAAATCGTTCTGCCTATAGAGGGTGAAGTGAATCATGGAACCATCAGACTGATCCCAGAATGTTTTGGGTTGGAAGGGACTCTCACCCAAGCCCCTGCCACAGGCAGGGACATCTCCAATGGATCAGGCTGCTCAGGGCCTTGTACAAACTGGCCTGGAATATTTCCAGGAATGGGACATCCACCACCTCTCTGGACAAGCAGTGTTCCACATCACTCAGAATAAAAACCAAAATCACCCTGCCAAGGCACTGACCCGTCTCCACTGACCACGGAGGAAGCTGGGACGAGCAGCTCACGTGAAAATCTTAATTTTCAGGGGGCAGAGCTGACTTTTACCTCCCTGTTACCACCTTGAGGAGCGGCAGCTGGCTCGGTTTGGGCTACAGCCACAAGCCTCTTATTCCTGCTTGTGCTGCAAACTTGCCCTGGGCTATTTGCGTGTCCCTTCTCGCCCCCCTGGCCCGGGGCAGCAACACTTCCTTTGTTGTCTCCCGTGTCTTATTTAGACTGGGAGCTCTCTCCGGGGCAAGGACTCTCTCCTTTGGAGCACCTCACCCCGCAGGACTCGGATCATGGCTGAGCCTCTCGCTGCAGGAGTAAATAATAATAACATGCATTAGCTGCTAAGTAGGGGAATTAGGGGTTAGCTTATGTGTAAGCACCGTGCATGCTGTAATGATATCCTCGTGCTTAATGCAACTGGATCCTTCCATTATTAAAGCAGCAGGAGAACTGATGTTTGATCTACAGGGCTAATTCTAGTTTTTGGAGACATCAAACAGCTGCTTTTATTTTCTTTTTTTTTTTTTTTCTTTTTTTTTTTTTTCTCTTGGCAAATGCGCATGTTATAA
>JAWWMU010000106.1:2112751-2126361 GCA_035048155.1 Cinnycerthia olivascens
GAGCCCAGTTGGACCCGGTGGTGGAGGGATGCAGGGGATATGGACTGCCCACACTTGCTGGCTCTGGGTCAGCCCTCCCACAGCCAGCTGTCACTGCCAACCCAGTGCCCAAAGCTCACACAGACAGCCCCATCCTGCACCCTGACATGGCCCTGACAAGGCTGCATGGCTTAGACACGGATACTGGCACAGGAATGTAGGGATGGAGGCACTCAGGGTGGAAAAGAGACACAATGCCTCTTAGAAATGGTTTTCCTCCACCACTCTCAGTGGGCAGCAATCTCAAAGTGCACAATCCCTACCAGCACAGCCTTGTATCCCATCTCCCTCCTTGCCTGGAGTATAGGGTGGGCTGTCCAAATCTCCTGGGGGACAGCATCTTCAGACCCAGCCATGAAGCTGAAGGGCTCATTCATGTCCTAAGCAAAGGAAATTGTGCAGCAATTCCAGGTGTGTGTTTTTTGGATTAGTGATAGACCTGGAAAAGCTACATCTGAGGGATGATCCTGCCAGGACACACACCAGGAATGAGCTGAGCTGCTGGCAGGGAGCAGCCCATGGGCAAGGAGGGACTTAAAATCCAGAGGCCATCAAAAGGCACATGGGCATAGAAGTGCTGCAGGTTCTCCAGCCACCACTGGCGTGTGTCAGGGTTGGAGAAGTCTGCCAAGGCAGTGAAACCAGGCCAGACCCATGGGGACACAAATCCATGGGTAAAGCAAGCAGGTGATTTGTGGGGAGCCACCATGGGAGCAGGGTACCACAGCAAGCCAGGGATTTCAACAGGGGCTGAAACAGGGAACGAGACAGAAGATAAAACTGGTGATTCCAAGGAGGTGGGAGAGATCAAAAACAAAATTATTAGCAGAAAAACAAATACCACTCAGTTTCCTGAGTTCTCCTTGCTGAGCCTGGACCTGCAGGTGTGGTGGTCTGCGAGTCTCTAACCTGGGATGCAGAGTCCATCTATCCGAGTGCATTCACGGACAGGGATGCATGGATAGACAGCTGTGAGGGACAAGCAAGAGACCAGGGGAGGGTTCCCAAGAGTCTGACTCGACAGCAGAGGCTCTGCAGGAGTTTCTGTGGAGCAGGGAGGTGGTGGCAGAGCTCTGGACAGGAGGACAGTGGAGCGTGGGATCCTGCCTGCCCCGGCACGGCCCTGGGGCTGCACTCCCAGGAAGAATGGGCAGAACTCCGTGTTCATGAAGGTGTCCCTGTGGATGAGATCCAACAGACACCAGCAATGTGCAGAGACTCTGCAGAGACCTCTTCCCACTAAACAAGGCAGGTACCACCCAAAGGAGCAAATTTTGGATGGTATCAGGTACTCCCAGCTCCTCCAATAGCTCTGGATGTCCTTGAATAAAGATCTTTAAAGCCTCTCTTGCAAGACTGGCACTGAAAATCTTTTACAGCCCTGCCAAGGCTGTTAAGCTGGGTAGTTTTAGGCAAGCTCCATGTGGGCAGACCTGGTCTGGAATTCTTTTTGTCACTCAGGTCAGCCACGCTGGAGGACTTGCTTCTAATTCATGCAGCTTCCGCTCATCCAGTGCACCCAAATCCATAGGAAAAGATCTCTTTGCTATGGGACATTGCAAACTCCAGGCTCCTCATCACCAGGAGAAGCTTGCTGAGCTGTCCTTTACCTCCCCTTCCTTAGCTGCAGCTGTGAAAAACAAAAATTAAATAGGTGAGGGATTCCAGTGCCAAACCAGCCTTTTGCCACTAGCACGGGGTGGGAGGTGAGGGGTACATTGGCCTTCCCAACCAATCCCTGCAACAGGATGGTAACTCCATGAGTTTCTTGAACACAGAACATGTTCAAAATCACCACCAGTGTCTGGAATCTCTCCCAGGGTGAATCTCTTGATGATCTCATGCTGATTTTATGAGGGGACTTTGATTGGGATGTTGGCAAATTGTAGGGCTCATGTTGATAAAGCCCAGGAGGCCAGGGTCATTCCCTCAGCTGGGAAATGTGATGTCTAGAGGAGCTGGGCAGGAAATATTCACCCCATCAGCAACCACACATTGTGCTGCTGGTGCCTCCAGGCTGGAAATATTGCCCTCACCAGCTCTTCTCCTTCAGTTCTGTCCTGTCATGGGTCTGGCTCCTCCTGCGACCTTGGCCGAGCTCCTTTGCCTTGGGCTGTTCTGTTTTGCAGCTCAGGAAGGTTTATCTGACACCCAGAGGTCCAGCTGACAATGTCAAATTTACCCTGACAAATATCCACCTGTACAATGCACACCACAGCCAGCCATGTGGGCTACACCAAAGGCTGGATGCAGTGATCCTTGTGGTCACTCCAAACTCAGGATATTCCATGATTCCAAGAACACAGATACAGCCCAGCTGCTGCATTCACTGTCAAAACCAAGCCCACATGGAGACAAAGACCTGGGGAATGGTCCAACCCTCTTAACTTTGAGCATCCAGAGAAGGTGGCAGCTTCTGTCATGTCTCATCAGGATGGACCTTTCCCCAAAGTCTTCCTGTTTGTTTTTGTGGGCAGAAAAGGGCAGGTGACCACCCCAGACTGCCAAACCAACCCTGAGGCCACCTAAAGGAGGGTGAGGTGAGCACCATCCTCGCTGAACCTGCTGCACTTCAGTCCAAGCCAAGGTGGCTGAGAGTTCTCTGAGATGGTGGCTTCAGGTGTCCCAAAATCCTGTGATTTCCAGGGAATATCCAGAGGAACGTCCAGAGAAGAGTTGGGACAGCAGATAGTCGGGGGCCAGGGTTTAAATCTGAAAAACCCCTATGTGGCATCACCTGAGGGCTTGGGCAAGCCTAAGGAACTGAAAACTCAGACCACAAAGTAAGAATCCATTGCTGAGGATGCAGCTTCCTCTGGGGTTAACAGGAACAACATTTGGGAAAAAGAAACCCAGAATTGGGGTTTGAGCACTTCCATAAACCAGAGTTTGAGGTTTGGTAGCGTACAGACACAAGGCTGGCTCAGATTAAAGCTATATGGGAAGCTCAGATAGAATTGGGGGGTCCAGAACTTAATCATATCAGCACTCCCAGGTTATTCCTTTCAAAATTAGAGAATAATTAAAGAAGAAAGCCAAGGCAGAGCTCAGCACTGGGTCTCACTCTGAGGAACACGAATTTCACACAGCAGACACAGGAACGACAAACCATAATTAACATCTGGGAGCAACCAGTGAGGACCTGGAGAGGCAAGACTCCTATTGTAAATTAAATATCAGTTTGGTCAGAGGGTCAATAAAAATAGGCTTTCACCTGCTCCTAATTATTTCCCCCACTACAATAGCTGTTTGTTCCCACTCAGGGGAGGACAGGGCTGTGAGACAGAGTGTGCAGAGGGTGGAATTCACCTCTCTGAGGCAGTTCTGACCTGCTCACCATCAAGGCTTCTCGAGGGCAAAAGTCCTTTGCATAAAGGTGCTTTCCACCCCCGCACGAAGCTCGGAGCACCTGAAAAATTGCAAATTTTAATCTGCTGAGCCCGTGGCTGCTGCTGGCTGGGCTCTGGCAGCAGTGGAAGTGGCTGCAATCCAGCTGCAGAGCCAGCCCTCCCCGTGTGCTCGTGTGCAGGCAGCGTGTGTTCATGCGTCTATGCAAATGCGCCAGCAGCGTGTTTCTAATGCGTTCGAATTTCATCACTACTCAAACGTAAAAACAAACAAACAAAAAAAAAAAAACCCAAAAAAAAAGAAAAAAGAAAAAAAAACCCAAAGAAAAAAGCCCCACATTTTTTGAGCCTTCAAAACAAACGCTCTTTTCAACCCACTGGCAATTACGGAGAGGTCCTGATCCTTTCTGCATGTTACTGTCAAACAAGTTTTCAGTAGGATTCAATAAAGTGATCTGACATTTCTTTGGAGATCTTTACACACGGTAGCTCAAGCCAGGAAAGAACTTTACTTCTGGCAGCTATGTGAATATTTTATTTTGCCCAAAGCTAGACAGGTGTGATCAAGAAGAACGGGGGGAAAAAATATATTAGCAAAAGGCCTTTCAGTGGCAATACAGGTGTTTGCTGGAGTGCAGTTGGTTTGGTTGTGTGTGTTTTTTTAAAGAAGAAAATCTTAGTAGGGTTAAGATTAAAGGCACAGCTCATTTATTTCTCACTGACTGAAAGTCAGGAAAGCATTTTCTGAAAGAGAGGGTATGGTTTGCCCCTGGAAAGGGCATTTTGAACTAGATCTGAAATGAGGATTAAGCTCCTCATTCCCATAAGATCAATGAGACTTTGGCATGTTAGATATTCCCTGGATCCGAGCCCTTCTCACCAAGCACTGGGGAGCCACTAAAGAGTTAAGTGAGTTTACAATTCACAGAACAAGTCAATACATTCATTCAAACAGTTACAGAAAGGTCACAGGCTGAGATGCCTGAAACCTGCTTAAGCAACAATTTTTTGCTCCTAAGGTAAGGCGAGACGTAGGGCACGTTTCCTGGAAGAGGCTGGAGATCCTGCTGAAGCACCAGCACGGGGGGAAGAACCTGCACTGGGCTTTTTGAGGTCTGGGAAGCCTCCTCCCAACTCAGAGGCCCAGGGAGCTTGTTGGAGATGGGAGGTGGGTTGAGATAAATCTGTAATTGAGTGTGTGTAGAGTCTTTAATTCAATGTCAAGAACAAAATGTGACAGAGGAGCTGGAGCCAGCCTGGATGAAGCCAGGAGGAGGAAGATCCCCCAAAATCCCACTGCAGGCTTAGAGCCTTCAGAAGAATTGACAAATTATCGGGGAAAATCAGGCACCTCTGGGAGCTGAGTCAGGGCAAAACTCCATCTTAGGAGCCCCAAAAATCCTTTTGGAGGAAGTTCTTCCCTGAACCCAGAGGGAGACGAGGTGGAGGTTCCATCACCTCTCTGAGGTGCCCCCATCTGACCAGAGCTTACTCTGTGGCACCTTTAGGGACTTGGCCCATGACATGTCCTCATTTTTCCAGCAGGAAATGGAAGATTTGGAGCTGATGAGCACAGATGGGCCAGCACAGGACAAAGAGAAAGAGATACAGGGTTGTTACTCAAACACAGTGAGCACTGGAGGTATCTGCTGTGGGCTCTGTCATCTTTAGGGGCCATCGAGGGTGTCAGGGACCAGCAGCCATCAGAGGCTGCAAATATCTCCTGGATTGTGCTCCCAGACAGCCTAGCTTCCCTGCAAGGTGAATTTCAGACTGACCACAGCAGTGTCCTCCCTCAGCCACGGGCGGAGTGCGACCCACAAGTGCATAAATCACGTTGGGAGGTCAGCCCGAGGTGAGCTGCAGCCAAAGGGGAAAAGAAGGTTGGATCATGGCAGCAGGTCAGCAGCAAACTCCACCAGCTCTGGGGAGTGACAACGAGCAGGGAAAAACCCAGGAGAAGCCACACGGCTCTGGGAATGAGAGGCCACTGATGTGGCACTAAAACAAAGCCACTTCTCTGGGTGAAATCAGAGCAGGTGGGCCACCAGGGCTCACCCGTGGTAGCCCAGGCCCACAGACAGATAAATATTACCCCTGTGCCAGGAGAAGCCATGACAGGGTGGCACGTGGCACCTCTTCCATTTGGGAAAGTGAGGCAGGAAGCCAAGCAGGGGGGCCTGAGCCACCCCCAGCCTCCCAACAGGCCCGGGTTCTTCACCTGCAAACTCGCCCTCCACATCTCCACTGAGGATTTACAATCCTCCTAAGAATGATTTAGGGTTTTATTTTTGCATTGGTGCTGTTTTGTGCTCACGGTTGGGAAGTTGCCCAGTGCTCCCCTGAGTTACTGACAACATCTGGTTCTATTCTGGGGAGGAAAAATCACTTTTCTTGCTGTTTATGCAGCACAGCCCCACACAAAAAGAGGGCTCTGGGCTTGGAAAGCTTCAGGATCTTCGGAGCCTCTCAAAAGCCTTTTAATTACCTTTGAAATAGGACAGGTCTCGCTCTTTGGGGAGCATCACGAGACCTGAGAGCAGAAAAAAGCTGAGAGAGCTGATCCCACCGACTCCCAGCTCCAAGCCAAACAGGTTTGGCCAGCCCTAATTAAGGTAATTAATATCCTCAAGCCTGTTATTAAGCAAGAAGCAGTAAAAGGGAGTCTCCCCTTTACCTCGGGGTCCTGCCGAGCACCTCAGCCCAACAAGCAGCCCTTTGTCAGCCCCAGGGCTGGATCCTGCTGCTCAGGAGACCTTAGGAAGTCACCAGATGAGCCCCCATCCCCTTCCTGGCACAGGGGAGGTGATTTCAGGCCGTGTCCCAGCACGTGCTCTGGACACAACGATGCCTGGTGGGATGGTTGGGCAGTGGGAGCTGGGGTGAGAGGTGCTGGGAATTCCAGCTAATTCCCTGCTCCTCGTGAAACAGGGTGGGTCAGGTGGGACCATCCCTGGGCAGGGTCAGCCCTGCACATCAGAGAGAGCTAGAGTCTGAATTTGTACCTGAATTTGGGCCTTAGGCTGGAAGTCTCATGGACATGAAGCAGCATTGGAAAGGGAGCTCATTTCAAAGACCCTGGTGACTCTTCAAAATAAAATAATTAGTATTAATTGAGAGAGATAATTAAGAAATCCCATTTAAATGTAAGAAGCAGCTTTTTCACTGTGAGGGTGGTCAAACAGGGGACAGGGCTGCCCAGAGAGGCTGTGGAGCCTCCATTCTTGGGGAAAAGCAAAATCCAATGGGATGTGGTCCTGGACAGCCTGTTCTAGGTTGCCCTGCTTGAGCAGAGTGATCTCCAGAGATCCCTGGCAGCCTCAATTCTCCCATGATTCTATGAAATTAAATATACATTAAATAATGATATGCAGCAAATTTATAGGGTGACAGAATCCCAGAACAGTTTGGGTTGGAAGGGACATCAAAACTCATCCCATTCCACCCCCTGCCATGGGCAGGGACACCTTCCACTGTCCCAGGCTGATCCAAGCTCTGTCCAACCTGGCCTTGGACACTGCCAGAGATCCAGGGACAGCCCCAGCTGCTCTGGGCACCCTGTGCCAGAGCCTCCCCACCCTCCCAGCCGGGAATTCCTTCCCAATATCCCATCCAGCCCTGCCCTCTGGCAGTGGGAAGCCATTCCCTGGGTCCTGTCCCATCAATCCTTGTCCCCAGCCCCTCTCCAGCTCTCCTGGAGCTCTGGAAGGGGCTCTGAGCTCCCCCTGGAGCTTTCCCTTCTCCAGGTGAACACCTCCATCTCTCCCAGGCTCTCCTCATAGCAGAGATGCTCCAGCCCTCAGAACACCTTCATGGCCTTGAATATAAGTAAATATATTTATATTTAATATATTTATAAATAAATATGGGTGTTTAATGCACACCATGGTGGAACACAATGTATTCCAGGCCTTTCTCTCCTGGTGGGACTCATCCACCCAGCTTCACCAGGAAAACACCACAAGGCATCCAAGGCAACAATCCCTGGTGCACAGCAGATGCAGGAGTGATGCTCTGCCACCAATCTCCCCTTTTGCTTGTGCAAAAAAAGGGACCTGACCATTTTTTTAACCTCATACCTGTCTGTTCAAGCCCTTTTCTCCCCCCCACCCAGTGCCCCCAGGTAGGAAAATTCCTCCCAGAGGAAAGCACTGTTGCAATCTATTTTGTTTCTCCGTCAAGTACAAGAGTTTGGTATTTTTCCACTGGAAATTCTTCTCTGATGCCTTCTTTCAAACATGCCCAGAAGGAAAATTTGGTTTTCCACTGCTGGCCTGTGAGAGCCCAAGGTGTTAGGCTGCCCTGCAGGAATGTGGGGTTGGATACCATGGGCCAGGGAGCTTGATGGAGATGAGCAGCCCCTGGAGCAGCACACCCAGGGAATGGCTGCTGCATCCCTGCCAGCCTTAAAGAGGAAAGGAAAGAGCATGAGGGCTCAGAAAAGCAGCAGCAGTGTGGTCCTGGGTGGTTTTCCATAGGTGGATGGAATAGGGGTATCCCAGTGTGTGCTATCTGCACACAAACAGCTGGATCTGCAAAAAAACCCCACTTTCAGTCCAAAAATGGCACAACTGAAGGACATTTTCTATAGCAGCTGATATTCTGAGCTTGAGAAATCCCATCCCCATCACCTCACTTCCCTGGAAGTGTCCAAGGCCAGGCTGGACAGGGCTTGGAGCAGCCTGGTCTAGGGGAAGGTGTCCCTGCCCATGGCAGGGTTGGAATGAGATGGTCTTTAAGGTCTCTTCCAACTGAAACTGTTGTGTGATTCTGTGATATTCTTCAGGATCTGAGTTCCCTTTCCATGAAGATTTACATCTCCATGGGGTTTGTCAAGCCTTGCTAACCTCAGGGGCTTCCTCAAGCCATGGATGATAACCACTGAAATGGGAAGTCACTGAAATGGAGAGAGATTCCAACTCTGACCAGCGACATCCCAGGACCAGGACTGGCCGTGGCAATGTCTCTGTGCTTGGAGGGCTATCCATGACCATGGCAAGTGGCAGGATTTGGACTTTGCCCTTTAACCAGTTTCTCTTGCTCATGTGCAAAGAGGAGTTTTCCTCCCTGTAGGATGATAAAACCCTCAGTTAACTCCACTGCAAACTGGAGTAGAAGTTCTTGCCCCAAAAATGTGTGAGTTCACAACACCAAAGCAAGCAGCTGCTGCTGAGAGGAGCAAACCACTGCGGCCTCTGCTCCCAGCAGCAGCAGACAGGCAGATGTGGGCCTGGAAAAGTTCATCCCAAATACTGAAAGCAAAGTTCGAAGACCAACTTCTAGTGGGAAGTGTCAGACCAAATTCCATCAGAGCTGGACAGGGCCCAGGAGGCAGAGCAAGCTCCAGCCCTCTGCTCTCAACCACTCTCTGTGCCAGGGCCTCCCTCACCCTGGCCAGGCACCAACTTCACTGCACCAGCTTCACACCCTACAGAGCTGGAGGAGAAAAGCACTTTAATTACTTTAAATAAATCCCTCCAAAGCTTTATAGGAACAGGTAAAGCACCTATGTACCTGTGGAAAAGATAATAAAGGAATAATTTTTTTATAAAATCAGGCTTTGTCTGAGGTGTGTGGCTGCCCTGGGGAGCAGAGAACAAGGTTCCAGCAGGTTTCAGAAACAAACTGGACATTGCTGCAGATGGAGATTCAGAAGGGTGACCCCTCTGGTGCCCAGCAGGGAGAGGATCTCCAGTGCCTGGCATTTCAGAGGGGTATTTTGGAGATAAATTCTTTCTTTCTTTGGAGATATCTGCTATATATTATTTTACTGCTCAGGGTATGAGTCTGTGGGCTCAGAGCCTGATCCAGCAAGAACAACTCTGCATTGACTTCAAGAAGCTTTGGATCAGGCACAGAATGAACTCAAAACCAACATCTTTGAGCTTCCTAAAGAGAAATTCCCTCTCTTCACATTTCTGGGGCCAAGCAAACACTTTAGCACAGTGGTTGCTTTCAGGGCTGGGCTCAGGTACACGGCCTCAAGTACATTTGCCACGGCCAAGGAGGAAGCTCTCCACATGAGTGGGGGCTTTTCTGGTTGGTGGAGGAGAAATCTCTTCAACAGAAAGTGTCTGACTGGACAAACATCCTTCCTCAACATTGTCCAGCCCTGATAAGGTCCCAGCACTAGACGGGCAGAATCTCTGCAGAAAGGTTCTCTAATAATTCTTTCCCCTCTTGGGCAGGTGCCAGTTGCTTAACCTGGGTAATAATTTGCCCTGTGAGTAAGAACACCCAGATCCCTCATGCTTGACCTGTGTCCTGCCTGGAAAATTCAGATGAGTGATCAAGGACCTACGGGAATGTCCACCTTGGCTCGTCCATCCTCTCCTGCTGGGATGGAGGCTTGCAGCACACCCAGCGTGCTGATCCACCACTGGGGCGCAAAGCCAGGAAATCACTGCTGTCCCCATGAAGACAATCACTGGGAAAAGCCGGATTATACCATAAATTCCTGGCTGGGGGAAATCCGTGCCAGCAGCCGGAGCTCGCCCGCTCCCAATCCCGCCGGAGCGCGGAGCCAACAATCTGTCGAGGGAGACGGAGGGGAAATGTACCAACACCAGATCTATATTTCTTAAAGGGATTAATTAAATCAAACCAATTCACATCGCTTCACACAGCCAGCAGCTCGTCACGAAGCAAAACAAAGGGAGGGAGGGGAAGGAGGGGAAGGAGGGGAAGGAGGGGAAGGAGAAAGGCCAGCTCCTCTCCCCCTGACTAAGCCGGAGCAAATTGTGCAGGAGGCTGCCAGCCTCCCCTCCGTGCCCTCCCGAGGGATGCACGGCGCTGGGGAAGCACATCCAGATGCCTACAGGGAGAGACAAGTGGCTAATTAGAGTCCTGACCACGAAGGGCACTCAGCAGCTCTCTGAGGGCCTCTCCCCGAGCCCAGAGATGAGCTGCCAAGGGGAAAACACGCCAGGCGCAAGCTGGGAGCTTCAGTCACACCATTTTTTTTTCCCTTTTATTTTTTTTCCCTCTTCCTGGCGGTGTGATAAGTTTTTACTAATTATCAGCTTGTGTTGCTTTAATCATCTCAGCAGCATGGGGCTGGAAGCTCAAATATCCATCAGCTGTCGAGCAGTGGAGCTCCAAGTGGGAGGAGAAGGTTGGGATCAGTGAGGATTCCAAACACATGTAATTGTTTTATCCACCTAGACTTTGAGCACAGCCCCTTTTCTTTTGGTCAATTCTGAATCTGTAGCTTTTCCAAGATCTGTTGTGTTTCTCCACAAGCTAAAACTGCTGGTTCCTCAAGAGGAAAGTCATGATTTCCCAAAATTTCAGGAGCCCAGAAGTTGGGACAGCAGAAGGAGAAACATCAGGAATCCCAATAATCACACAGTGGTTGGTAATGCTGAAATCATATTCCCAAGGGAAAAAAAAAATTCTGGAAAAAACACTGAAAATAATTAGCAGGGAGAAAACCCTCCTGAGGTTTTCTCTAAACCAGTGGTGTTTATTTTGCAGTTCAGAATAGCTGAGGAGCTTTGAAACTGCTCCTGGCATTTTTAGTGAGTGGGAAACTGGGGCTCAGAATGATCAAATCATGTTTCTGAGCACAGCCATGGATTTTTTTTTTCTCCCTCTTTGGGGCCCTCTGGCTGCTCTCATTTGAACTTGCCTTGGGGGAGGTCGGTAAATTCAGCTTTGGTGATGCACCTAAAACCAGCACCTATTTTCCAACTGCAGAATTGAATTCAAATAAAGAAATTTACCAGCAATGATTAGAACGGCCTGAATTTCTCTCCCTTGGCTTGACCAAACGTCAGAGAGGGCAACCAAAATTTCCACAAGTGATACGTCACTCATTCTTCTCTTATATTTTCAAATTTCTTCTGAAGAAGTTCTTATTCTCATTTTACTTTTATTTTTCCTCAATGGTCCCCCTGAAGTCTCCAGTAGAGGTCACAAATGAATCATTTCTGCCAAACGTTTACTTGCAGAAATCCAGAAGTGAAAAAGGCTTTTTCAATATTTTTGTACTATTTTGCTAGTTTGTTCCACTTGGGCTTACCAGGATAAAATTACCACCAAATTTAGAGAAAAATTGTATTCAGAGCAGCTGAGAATGACTTGGTGTTTTGGACAATTTTTGGAATGTTTTTTATTTCATACATTAGTAAGACTGTTTTAGGCACTCCCCATTTCCCACCAAACTTGCCAGGAAACATAATTTTTTCCCAAAATTTCTGATTAAAAGCAAAGGAAAAATATCCATTGCAAGAACAGTTCATATCCGCACTAATGAATAATTAAGTAATTGCACCATCACATCAGTCCCTTCCTTGAGGATTTTATGATAAGAGCAAGGCAGAGGGAAGGAGAAGGTTGAGCTTGGGTCTCTGAGTTTATGAAGGGCTGATCCACCAGTGATCCTCACAAAGACCTGCTCTTTGTCCTTTCCTTGGTGGCCTGCATCTCACCTTGCTGAAGAATGGGAAAAATCCTATTATTACAACCATTTATCACCCTGTTCAAGCTGGAAGGAACCTATTGGACCCCACAAAACCCACAGGGCCCTGAAATGGGTGGGAATAAAAATCCATTCTCATCCCTGTGCAAGATCTTCCCAAGGCACTGGAGAAGGGGACACAGGAACAGCAGCCTGGGTGGCCCTGCCAGTGTCAAAGCAGCTTTTTCAGAAGCCCTTAAACAGTACTCAGGGCTAGATCTGCTGGCTCATTTTTTATTTATTTTAATGCAGAGCATTTCTTTCTTGGCACTCAAGAGGCATTGAATCCATGACTTAATCCGGCAGATCTGCACCAGAAAATCATCCAAGTGTATTGGCCAAAAGGGGCGGGGAAGCAAATTAAAAGAGGATAAAAAAAATCAACAACTGGTTTAAAGTCTAAATAACTGTGTTGGGTGACAGCTGGAGGAGTGAGGTTGAAATTCTGAGTGGGACATGAATGGAAATAACCCCAGACCACAGAGCCACAGATATTTCCCACCCCATGTGGAGCCCACGTGGCCAGGCTGGGTTTGTACGAGAAGAAAATGAGGACAGAAGCTCAAGTGAGGAATTGAAGAGTGGTCCTACTGATGCCTTATGTTTTAGCTTTTATATTTTTCAGATTTTGTGCTGTTTTGGTGGGTAGTTTTAGTTTTCATATTCAGTGCTACTACGTTCTCTTCACAGACTAGAGAGACAAAACAGTTCCTTTTTTAGCTCAACACCAAGGACATCTTTCAGGCCCAAGAACAAAACCAACCGTGAAGTGAGGAGAAGAAACGAGGAGGATGGAGCTTCATAATCTGAAGCTGTAATTGAACAACTAAATCTGCAAATGAACCAGAACTTATCAAAGTGTGAGACCTCATGACTTGGAGTCCATTTTGTGACCATTTTGGGGTTCACCCTGGGTGTGTCTGGCTGGACTCCCGTGCTGCCCAGGTGTGTCCATTGAGACCTTTTAATAAATTCCTGCTTTTTCCTCTTGCTCTGTCTGATCTCTGTTCCAGGTCAGCCTCCAGAAGGCAACACTACCACTTCTGATTGCAGCTGAGGTGGGATTCTTCCTGCCTAATGATAGGGATGAAAGTCAGAAGACAAATTAAGACCCCCAAGTTGAGGTGTTCATACAAAATATCTTCCAAGGCACCTGGAGTTTGAGCTCCCAGAGGAAAGAGTGAAGATGCTGGGCTTTGTCCAGGCACTTAAACCTGGAAGAATTCAATCTGAAAGATGTTTTTCCACAAGGACTTGAGCTCCTGAGCAAAGACCTGTCAAAAACCTCCACTCCACCTTCAAATTTCCTTTCTGATCCTCACCTCAGGAAGCAGCAGCCCCCTGAAAGCAAAGGGGCAGACTGAAGCATCACCAGCATTTGGGATTCTCTGTCTGCTTGGGTTGGCTCCATGTGACACCAACACAAGCACACTGAAAATGCCAGGAATTGCCTCATTTTGCTTCAGGGAGGGTCGTAATTCGATAAGGTGGGAGGGGATCTCACTAGAAAAGCCACAGCCCTGCACAGCATTCAAGGCATTTCAAAGTCAGCTTTGTCACTCAGGAAGTGTCTTGGGTTGCGGTGTGGATTCTATCATCAGCTGTAGAAACTAGGGACTGTTTTCTTTATCCCTTCCAGGACCCAGCCTCCCTCCAGGCACAGATCTTCTGCTCATGGCCCGCTGTGTCTCCCTGCAGGGCTCAGAAAATTCCAGCATCCCACTGGGAGCTGCTGCAGCCAGCCCAGGAGCCAAGCATTCCTA
>JAWWMU010000106.1:2139166-2151414 GCA_035048155.1 Cinnycerthia olivascens
TGGCACAGGGTGCCCAGAGCAGCTGTGGCTGCCCCTGGATCCCTGGCAGTGTCCAAGGCCAGGCTGGACGGGGCTTGGAGCAGCCTGGGACAGTGGAAGGTGTCCCTGCCCATGGCAGGATGATCTTTGATGTCCCTTCCAAACTAAACAATTCTGGGATTCTCCTCCGGAAGCTCCAGTGGTGTCCCAGCTGCCAGGACAGAGCAGCAGCGACAGCTCTTGGCATTGATGGACCCCTCCAGCTATGACAGGGACAAGAAGAGCCTCCAAACCCGGGGACAGACAGCACAGGAGCAGAGATCCCTCCGGTCTGAGGGCTGTAGGATAACTCAGGTGGGAAGGGAACCTCAGGGGTTCTCCAGTGCAACCTCTTGTCCCAAACACCAGGGATTGGGGCAGACCAGGAGGTGCAGGACATCACCCAGCCTTGAAGACCCACTGTGCCCTTTGCTTTATTCCTGATTCCAGTGACGGCAGTGGAGGAATGGCTCTCGCACGGCAGGTGGGGTCAGGAGTGGGGCAGGGATTTTTGGGGTCCAGGTGTTTGCCAGGGTCGTGCCATCGCTTCTCACTCCAGAAATGGGGAGAAAGGGAGGGAAGCTGCAGGAGCAGGAGCTGGAGGGGAGCACAAACCCCTCTGTGCATCCCATGTCGCTGTTCAGCCCCGCACACCTCCTGTCCCAGCTGCCCCGGTGCCACCAAGGAGTTTAATCAGATCACACCTTAAAGCTAGGGACGTATCGGGAGGAGCTGAACGCGCTTTCGGCTTCCCCCCGAACATAATTCCCCGGCAAATGGCAATTTTGAATGGGAGGTTTGCCCAGCACATGAGATCGCCCAGCCCTAGGATATTTCTCTCGGCATTACACACTCTGAATGCTCCGAGACAAGAAGTTACACAGAGAACGCCTTTTGTCCGCCAACACAATCTGCTTTTTTGTTCCAAAGCGGGCCGAGATAATTGGAGCTGCGAAGCGCTACCTTAACGCTCTTCCACCAGTCATGGACTTAATTCTGGGGAGAATAACTCCCCGCAGTTATTGCCATAAAGCAGCGCAGCGATTCAGAGAGAGCCCTTTTCACTCGCCGATGCCGGGGGGGACCACCCAGGCGCCGGAGGGACAAAGCCACAAAGCTGCGAGGGGCAGAGCCGAGCCGGGGCCCTGGGGAGGGCCGGAGCTACTCTGGTGTCCCCCCCCCGGGCCGGGGCAGGGATGCAGGTCGGATCCCAGAGCATCCCACACGGATGAGGCACGTGCAGAAAGGGATGTGGAGCTCGCTGCGGGGCTTCGCTGGCCCCAGGGAGAGCAGAGGGATTCGGGTTTTTAGGGGTGCACAGGAGGCAGCCGCCCCCTCTTTGCCACCTCTTCCCCGCTGCTGCGCTCGTGCATCAGCTGCAGAGGCGTTTGCCAGCTCAGAAACGCAAAACTACGCAAATAAATCCGTAGAAATATATGTTAAAGGGGGAAAAAAATCGGTTATTTTTTTACAGGCATTATGTGGTTTCTACTCGCATGGAAGGGGACTGGACAGTGTCCCCTTCTCCCAGCCTCTTGTCCCCTGGAGCAGGCCGTGCTCAGACATCTGCTCCCTGACCCCACACATAGCAGCTGTCCAGAAATGTAAATTAATTCTGGCAGAAATGAACCTGGAAAGGGCTGAGCTACATCCCTGAGATGTCCCTGAGAAATCCCTGAGCCACAGCCCTGGGATATCCCTGGGACATCCCCGAGCCACAGCCCTGAGCCACATCCCTGAGAAATCCCTGAGCCACATCCTTGAGACCTCCCCAGGCCACAGCCCTGAGCCATCCCCAAGACATCCCTGAGCCACAGCCCTGAGAAAACCCTGAGCCACAGCCCTGGGACATCCCTGAGCCACAACCCTGGGACATCCCTGAGCCACAACCCTGGGACATTCCTGGGACATCCCCAAACCATATCCCTGAGAAATCCCTGAGCCACAGCCCTGAGAAATCCCTGAGCCACAGCCCTGAGTCACATCCTTGAGCCACAGCCCTGAGAAATCCCTGAGCCACATCCCTGGCACATCCCTGCCAGATTGGGCTCACTGTGTTGTTCCCAGTCCCCAAGGAATGCTCAGAAGGAACACTCCAGCATTCAAACCTCTTAATGCAGAGGAAAATCTTCATTTTTTTTCCATATTGAGGACTAGAGGCACCTCTGCCATTCCTGTGTGTAGCCTTGGGCACATCACTTGTCCCTGACACCCTCCCATATTTACACCTGGTGGATCCAAGCACGGGCTGGATGGCTGCACACATGGGGATTTCATTCATTATTTGGGAAGAGCATTTTCCTTAACTGGGCTGAAATGAGCCAAAGGAACAGGAATCCTGTGGAGAGGACATGTCATATCTCTCCTTGATTTCAGAAAGTTAGCTAAAAAAAGAAGCAAAAAACGGGGGGAAAACATGTTCATTAGGAAGCAGAGATTCTGAAGAGACTGGCTGAGGTTCCCAGAGGAATCTCCACTGCAGAGAAATAAGGATTAAAGTGGTCAGGTTCTGCCTGTGCTCCTGTCCACTCCAGCTCCAGGAGGGGATTTGGCCTCGATATCGAACACACGGAGGTGTCTGGGATCATTGGAATGAAAATTTCGTGTCTGGAGGAATATCTGCTCAGCATCCTCCACATCCAACCCCAGCACCGGGAATTTCGGGAGAGGAGGAGCTGCTCAGCCCCTCAGTCGGACTCTGGAGAATCCACACGGAGCAGCTGGGGTTTGATGTTTTGTTGGGGGTGCAGAGGTTGTTGGATCATGGATGGGGCATTTCTCCCCTGAAATCCCTGCTGGAATCCCGGGGTTGGATGCCGGACCTGGCTGCGGTGGCTTCTCCAACCCGCTGCTGCCATCTGCTGCAAGAGACCTCCCTGGGAGCCAAAAATGGGGCTGGAAAACCTTTCCCGAGCCAAGCTGGCTGCTGCCACAGCTGGGCAGGTGTCCGTGCCTCAGTTTACCTGCATGGAGGGTCTATCCTGCTAAAAACACGGATCCACACAGGTGATTTCAGTGTCAGCCCCGTTGTGAATGGGCTATCACGGCCAAAGTGCTGCGTGTTTATTCTTTTTGATGCATTCAAATAACAACCATCCACCCTCCAGGAGGAAATACAGACATTTTCCAATGGGACAAATCCTCCCTGTGAGGTTGTAACTCATGGAAAGCAAAAGGAGCAGGAAAAGGCCACGTTTGATGCTGTTTCTCCCTGGAGAAGAGTGGCCAAAACATTCCAACTTGGCTTTTTTTTATTATTATTTTTTAGTGCCCATTTATTTTATCCTTTTTTACCCCCCAGTTTTCCATGGTTTCCTATTTGATCTCAAGGCAGCTGGGACCAGAATGTGCCCTCTGGCATTACAAAGAGCTGCCAGTCATTATTATTCAGACCCAAATTTAAATTTTATACAGAGTTTTGCTTTTGCTTTCATTTCAGTTGGAAACGGAATAAAAGAAAAAAGAAAGAAAGAAACAAACAAACAAACAAACAAAAAAAGCCAAAAAAGAAGAAATTAAAGCAAAAGAAGCTTCTCAGAGAAGAGCAAGTCCTGCTCTTGTTCTGCTCTAATGCAAAGAGCAACTGGGGCTGGTCCAAGGACTTAAAAAAAGCATTTGTGATCTCCTCAAATTGAGGGGAGCAACCAAAACCATCCCAGCAGAGCTTTCAGTTCCCTGCAAACAGGATTGGACCTGTTGGGAGCTCAAAGCTGGATTTGGGATCTATTTTGGGGTACCAGCAGAAAAATCAGGATGATGGTTCCTGGTTTAGGAGATGTTCTGGAAAGCTCTTTAATCCAGGACCTCTTGGAGAGGCTGCTGGAGGGGTTTCCAGCCAAGGAAACTCCCTGCTGCAGTTTGTTCCTTGGAAAATGAGGATTTGGGCCCAGACTCCTCCCAGGAGGTGTTGAACTGGAGTCAGAGTGAGCTGGAGCAAGAGCCAGAGGGGTAGAGGAGCATCCAGGGTGACTCAGGCTCGGGAGCTCAGGGATCAACAGCTGCTCCTGTGGTGGCCAGAGGGGACTTTCCCTCCCCAAAAGCCTGCACCCAGGGAGAAAGGCCTTTCAGGGAACCAGAGGCTGGGATTGAGATTTCACAGCTGAAGAAATTCTGGGTGGCACATCCCAAACCTGTGTCCCCCCCTCTGCTGGAGCCACCAAACCCCACAGAGCTGAAAACAGCCCCACAAACAAACCTGTGCCCACCCGAGCTGCACCTCTGTGCAGCAGCCAAGGGACCCATCCCAGAGCCACATCCCCACCACGCTCCTGCCATGCCCAGGGGCCAAGCCCAGCACGCACAGAATCCACCCAAAAATCGTGTTTTCTTTACCTGGCTGTGATTACAGCTCTCACACCTCCAGAAATCCACGGTTTCAGGTCCTGGGTGCTGGCTGCTGGTGGATCGGGAGAGCTGCTCTCCGATTCAAGAACTCAAATCTCCATTTTTCCCCCGTTTTCCCGTTCCTGCCTCTCACACACTGATGGGAAGGGATGGTTGGGCCCCTCCAGCCTCTCCCTCCCACTTCACCAGCCCCTAACCCCCGTGGTGAGCTCACACCCATCCCTGCAGAATCAAACACAGAGCCAAGCTCTCTTTTGGCTGCGGAGACAAGTTAATTGTCACATCCATTTTAATTAGTGACCAGCACTTGCTCCTCAGAGCCTGACCAGTGGATCAGGGTAAAGTGGAGCTGTTTTGGCAGCTCTGGAATCAGTGGGAGCATTTTTTGTTGTGTTTCCAGCTCCCACCAGGGTGAGTTCATCATTAAAAACCTGATTCATGATATTGCCTTTGGAGCTGCATCATGGGCACAGGCTTAAATGTTAATTGCAATCTATTTCTCGAGGATAAATCCCAGCTGTTCCCCTTGAGATGTGTGGCAAACCCTTTTGTTTTATGTGCAAGAGACAGAACTCTTGTTCAGACTTAGACATTTATTGTTATCTTATCTCAGTTACAGCCTCACTGGCCATGAGTGCTTCTCCATGCCGAGTTAACAAGGTAAAAAAAGAGTACAGAGTAATGTCTCCAAGGTCTTTTAAACTTAAACTACTCAATTTATTTTAATTTTTAACTCAATAACTAGCTACCCATTTCCCACACTGCATATTTTTTCAACCAATCACACAAAATCACCTAAACTTGTGAAAAAGAAAAAGAAAAAAAATAAAAGGAAACTACACTCTAAACTGTCTATCTTGTTACACGTATACACTTTAACCCACCACCTTAAATTCTAAATTTCTCATTCTGTGATATAATACACTTCTATTCAACTACACACTCACAAACTTAGTGCTGCCACTCAGTTTTAAAAGCCTTTCCCAAAGCCTCAAGTCAAATGTAATATATCTTTAAAAATCATTCCCTGTCAACACAAAAATTCTAAAATTCTCTCTGTGTGTCCAGAATTCCAACAGAGATGAGTGTGGCACAAGCCCTGAAAATGTAAAGAAAATGGGTGTTTTTCTAAGGGATGGCAGAAACCCAGGGGACGGATTTTAGGTTTTATCCTCTTTCCCTGAGGTGGGAGAAAAAAGACACCCCAGGATCTCAACCACAGGGTTGTCCCTTGGCCACTCCTTGCTGATAAATCCCTGTGGTTTTGGGCAAGGAGATGTCCTGGCAGGTGATTCCTGAACTACAGAGACCTCCCAAGGTCCTCATTTGTGATGTTTGTAGGTGTCACACGGAGCTGTGGATAAATGTTGGGGCCAGCCCTTGGCAGATCTCCCATTTCTCCCAGGACTGCCCAGAGCTGGTGTCCTTGAGGGCTTTTTCCTCCTGGGATTCTGATGGATCCCTGTGAACTTTCAGCACCAGCAGATTCCACCCTCACCTGCAGTGAAAGGGAGGATGCTCAGGTACCACATAAGCCTTGGTTATTTCACACCTGAATTTGCCTTTGACTTCAGCAGATTTTACCTTTGGGCAGAGGAAAAGCTCCTGACCCAGCCCATGGGAGCCCAGGAGCAAAATCTGCTGAACCCCAGGAAGGTGCTGGAGGCTGCTGAGTGAGCCCACTGAGGGAAAAGAGGGAAAAAATGTCCTCAGCTTCGGGTCTGTGGGAAGGTGCAGGAGCTTCAGAACAGAGAGAGGGATCTCTGCTCCTGGGGCAGCTCTGAGACCCCTCAGATCTCACCTGAGCTCTGCATAAAGGCAAGGAGAGGGTCAACCCAGGGCCTCTCTTGTCCCTCTGGTCATTCTGTTTCTCCTCCTGGCACAGAGATCTGTAAAAGGAGGATGGAGATGGCCCAGCCCTGGAAACATTCAGGATGATGCTGGACAGGGCTCTGATCTGGCTGAAGGTGCCCCTGCTCACTGCAGGGCTGGACTAAATGATCTTTACAGGTCCCTTCCAACCCAAATTATCCCATTTTTTCTACAATTCACAGGGAATGATCTTGTCAGGGGATTGCTCACAGAGACACAAAATGAGATTAAATGACCCTGTCCTGCTGTGGGTCAGACATTCAGCACTTTTTGACCTCCTATCTGCACCACACCTTTCTCCTACCCCCAAACCCTTCTCCATGGCCCTTCCTCCAGCAGCCTCTCCAATCCAGCTCCTCCTGCCTTGCAAACCAGCCCTTCCACGCTGGCATTCCTCCCTCCTGTCACGCGCATCCTCAGACTTCCAGAAAAACCACGCTGGCAGAACAAAGCCCTCCGAGGTGACATTTCCCCAGCTTGGAAGCAGAAGCTGGACCCCAGTCACCACCATCTGGGTTGTTTTTTTTTTTCTCTCTCTCTCCATCAGGCAGGTGTCCAGTGCGGGTTTTGACCTGACATTGATGTTATAATTAGGCCGGTTCCCATCTCTGCCCTCCCGGACGGAACAATCGCCGTCATTCTTGCCGGCGGTCAGAGTTCACCCGGGGCCTGGGACTGCTGTGACATTGATTGGCAGGTCCCAGGGCGGCTGCCATCTCCTCCTTGTCAGGTTTGGGCTTATCAATTAGTGGCTGCACAGCTTAATGAGCTTTTGATGATGGAAGGCAGGCGAGATTTCATTCCCACCCAGGCAAACACCGTGGCAGTAACTTTGCTCCCTCTGGTGTGATGTGTTCCTGCAGGGCTCCACAGCCAAGCAACTTTGTAGGGAAAGGAGGAGCCTTTCTCTTTTTTCACAAGGAATCCTGGCTGGGAAAGTGTCCTGAGTGACAGGATGCAACATGAAGAGTTTCTGAGGTGGCAGCTTTTCTGGGGTTTCAGAGCACTCTGCTGATGGAGGGGAAATATTTCAGCTGAGCTCTAAAAAAATCCAGGTTTTCTGTCAGTGGTCGTTAAAAGCAGGAGGATTCATGCCACAAAAATTCCAATACAGCAGCGTGGTGCCCTGGTGATGGTCAGACAGCTTTCCCTGATGGAGCTTTGTGAAACTGCACAGAGGTCCCCATGTGGGATATTTTAATGCTCCCACCTTTTGTTCTATTGCTCCCACCTTTGGTCTTTACACTCAGACTCTCCCCTCCAGAAAAACAGCTCCAGCAGTGTCTGATGGGCTGGGGGTAGGACCAGACTAGGGAATTTACTCTGGAATTGCTGCACTGCCCACCCCAGAGACCAGACAGACTCAGCACACCCTACAGGAGCACAAATCAAGCAATCAGCTGCCTCCAGCCCACAGCCACCAAACAGGAGAGGCTGTGGGACATTCAGGTGAATCCCCACTCGAGGGACATTTCTAATCCCCACAGCAGCTCAAAGATTCCAGGGCACAGGAGCAAACATCCTTGTGCATCCTTGGGGACCCCAGGATATCCCTAAGGATCTGATTGTTGCCTTGATTTTTCTAAGTTTTCTGAGGCACTTTCTAACTTGCTTTTTTTACAGTTTTTAGTTCTTTCTCACACACATGGGTGTTATTATCAGAAGTCTGCTTTGATAAGATGAGGTTGTTTACATACTTTCTCTTGGTGTGGAAAACAACTGATGGACAGTTGTCTTGACCAAGAGAGGTGTCAACATTCTTCTCCAATCCCTGGTCTGTGTAGAAATACTATAAATATGGAGTCAGATGTTTTAATAGTTTTTATCCTTCTCAAGAGAAAGTGTCCGTGCGTGTCCTTGCGTGTCCCACAGCCACACCTGATCTCATCAATATTTCGATGGATAATCCCATGGCCCTGCCAGGAAGATCTTGAGGAGTGGCTGGTGGGATGTCCAAGGGGTCAGTGGTGGTTGTCCATCCCCCCACACCTCGTGGACCTGAGCCCCATGGATCAGGACACCTGATGGAGCTGCACTGCCCCGTTACCTCCAACACTGAAACACTAAAAACCCAAAACTGGAGAAGGAGGAGGGAGGCACCAACCATTCGTGGCACCAACCATCAGCCTTGAGCTGTACAACCCCCCCACCCTGGGCTCAAACCCTGGCGTTGCTCCTCACCCTTAAAACACAAGGTTGGAGCATCCAGGACCTGCAGCAATTTGCCTCAGCATCTCTCCACACGGGTGAATTTGGCTCATCATCCCCTCTGAGGTGAGGTCTGGCTGTCCAAAAAGGAGACGGGTGCTCAGGGCTGTGGTTCTGGCTGATGGTGACCCCTCAGCCTCTGAAGTGCTCCGGGGAGGAGATGTGGCCAGTGGGTGCTCCTTGACCACAGATGTCTGAGTTACAGGGCAGGCTGAACAGGTCACAGTGTGTTTTTCAGGCAAAACACCCACCCAGAGTACATTTTCCAACCTAAATAATGAGTAAATTAAGGTCAAAATGATGTGACATGTCTAATCCATGCCTGTCATCCCAGGGGGAATCCCACCAGCTGAGGGTGGTCATTCCCCCTGGTGATGGAGCCTGCAGGAGGTGATGCCTGTGGCAGGATGGTTGAATCCTTCCTCTTCATCTCCTTTGACACCTGATAGTGGGGAATATTTCCCAGAGAAGCTGTGGCTGCCCCTGGACTCCTGGAGTGTCCAAGGCCAGGTTGGATGGGCTCGGAGCACTGTGGGATGGTGGGAGGTGTCCCTGCCCATGGCAGGGGGTGCAATGGGGAATATTTCAATATTTAAAGTCCCTTCCAACCCAAGCCATTCTCTGATTCTAAGACAGCACAAAAATCAACTTTTCCTTTCCAAGCCACCTTCCCTGGGTACCAAAAGACATCCCCAAGGCTGGGGGGCATCACCCCAGAGCTGCTGCAGCTCCCTCCCAAGGTGTCAGCAGCCAGCAGTGCTGGTGTTGGACATCTCCTCACTGCCACTGAGTCATGGAGAGCAGCTGCTTCCAAAGGAAAAAAAACGACGAGGCAGAGAGAGCTGAGGCAATTTTCCCAACCTCCCTGGGAACTGGAGTGGGGAGTGTGGAGCTGATCCTCTCCCTTTGCTCTGCAGCCCTTGGTGCTGCAGCTGAGGGGCTCTCAAAGGTGCTCCAGCTGAGAGGATCCTTCTGCTGCCTAAATCAGCTCTGAGAGGAGAAACCACAGCAAAATAAAAGCTCTGGCTGCAAATATTCTGATTTTTTTGCCTCGTCGGGCAGCCGTGTGGAGTTTTTCTTGCTTTTCTCCTCTTTCCACCTTCCTTTTTCTTCCAGGATGGTGAAACATGAGCAGCAGCATTAGATCTGTCATCTTTTCAACAGCCCATCTAGAGGTGACCCCAAGACCACAAATCCCAGGAATCATCGCTATTTTTGGTAGGCAACATAACAAATTGCTGGAGGGGTGGAGGGTGGTGCAGTTTCTCGGCTCCTGTGAGTAATTGCAATTCTCACCTCAAGGTGAGAGACTCAGAGGTGAGAAATCCTCAACCTGACAGCAACCAGGAGCTCCAGGGCAGCAGAAAACTGAGCAGTGATGGGTCCCGGTGTCCTTCAGCCCCTTCCAACTTTTTGGGATGAGTTTTCACCCCAAAATTACTTTTCCATCACCACCAGGAGGGATTTTATGGTTGGAAGTCGCTGCCACCTGCTCAGGGCACTCCACCACCCCATTATACAAAACATTCTCATCAAGAATCTTCTCAATAAAGACAACTTGCCCACACTTGGGAGAAAAGATTATTTTGGGGGACCCTGAAGCAAGAGCAAATCCAGCCTGTGGTATTTTTCCCTCGGGGCAGATGCTGAAGGAAAAGCACAGCTTGGGAAGAGCTTTTCAACTCCGGGTGATATTTTTATAACCTTGCACAAACACTTTTTTTTTTTCTTTCCCCAAAAGGGCAGCTAGAACAGGGTATAGTTCAGCTGCAGATTTGTCATCAGAGGCTCCCAGAGGGGAGGAAAACACTCCAGCTCCAAAGAAGCCATCCAGGAAAAGCTAAGGAGTTTTCTGGAACCCTGGGAGCGCCCAGAAAATGAGCCGAGCTGCCCCGAGGGATCCCTTCCTGATTTGTCCTTCTCCCATAGAGGTTTTTCTTGGGATGGAGAAGGCAAAGGGCGCTGAAAAAGAAACTGAGGCCTCTTTCTTCTTTCCATGAGTCACGGGGCAAAGGGTTCCAGCTGCATCACAGCAGCCTCGGGAATGACTCAGATGGACACGGAGTCAGCGGCACTCAGTGATAATAATGAAATCAGATCTCACTGGTGACGTGTCAGGGGTGATAATAATGAAATTACCCCCCCTCCCCCCGACTCGCTCTGCACCTCCACCAGCTGGATTTTCACCCCGATGGGGTGGTGGGGTTGGGCACCTTCTGCCTTGAGAGAGCTAAAAGGAGTTGGTGTAGGTTAAAAATAAAACTAAAACTAAAAAGAAAAAAAAAAAAAAAGGGAGAGAAGGGTTATTTTTAACTCAGAGCAGCCCTGATCTGGTTCACCACCCGGGCATGGAGACAGGGCTGTGAAACAAGGGCTGCTCAGCTCAGCCGTGGCCAGGAGGGGATTTGGGGATGGGGAGAAATTCCTTAATGAGGTTTTGCTGTTGACTTGGAAGCAGCTTCCCCCTATCACAGACACACAGAACCTCCCAGGGCTCACCCAAAATATCCAGCAAGGACAGAGCAGATGCTCCCCAGAAGCCCTGAGCAAGTTCAAAACCTCCTTATTCTCCTCAAACATCACTGGGTATTTTTGGTCCAGCTCAGTCTCCCCTAAACCCAGCTCCTGGAGGCTGCTGTGTCCCAAAAGAGTCACAAAGCCAGGGCTGCCTGGAAGGAACAGGGACATCTGTGATCTCAGTGGTAGCTTTCCATGCCTGGGCGTGGAGGTGGGTGACAATCTGTCCCCTGGAACAGTTTTCCTCTCCCTGAAACCCCCCCATTTCAGCCAGGTCAGCTCCCACGGTGCAGGAAAACATGATTAATTTGATTTCTCAGCGTGTCTTTGCCATCACTTTCTCAGCCTGTCAGTGCTGCTGCTGCTCAGTGACCGTCTGGGGAGATTTAAAGCAATTAAGGTGCTTTCTTAAACGAAATAATAATAATACTAATTTATATCACGGGGGTGGTGCCTCCCTGGAAGAAGCACAGGGATGATCCTGCCTCCTGCCCAGGCTCCCTCCTGGCACTCCTCAGCCCTGTTGCTGCCATCTCTCTTGCATGTGACCCAATTTTTTTAGGAAAAGAAGCTTTTGGGCTCACGCCCATCTGCCTGTCTGCCTTCTCTGTGTAATGCTGGATGATTTCAGCCCCGTTTGACAGGGGATGGAAGTCTTCGAGGTATTCATCTCCTATGAGCATCAGGGGGAAATCTGGAATTAAGCAGTTTTGGTGGCTTCCTGCTCTGTTTCAAAACTTCTCGTCCTGTCTTTAACAAAGGAAGTATTTAGTATTTATCCTGGGACAGCACATGACCTCGATTTATCTCAAAGCTAACCCAAAACAGAAAAGAGATAAGCCTAAATTTATTGTGCACAGCTGTTTCTACACCAACCTCTCGAGGTTTGGAACCATGTGAATTATTCTCTTTCCACGTGGAGTTAAGATGCTGCTGTGCTGCCCTGTTCCCTCTATCCCGTGTAAGGTAAAACAAATTAATATTACTTTAAATAATGAAAATTAATTGCTTAGGAAAAAAAAATAAAAGTTTTCCCTACGTGGGGAAACTGAGGCACAGAAAGGCTGGAGCAGCACCCAGGGCATGAGAGCTCAGAGGGGATTGCTGGCTGCTTTGGGAATGGGGAATGGTGCAGGGAAAGGGGAAGGATTGGTGCAGAGATGAAGGAACGGTGCAGGGAAAGGGAGAACGGTGCAGGGAAAAAGGAATGTTGGAGAGAAAGGGCAACAAGGCAGGGAAGGGGGAAAGAACGGTGAAGGGAAGTGGGAACAGAGCAGGGAAAGGGGGAA